>SOPF01021622.1:0-10910 GCA_012979155.1 Hypericum perforatum
GGGGGTGGATAAATGAAGGGAAATTGGGAGTGGCGGGAGGAGAAGAGATTGGTGGGGCCCATGTCATTTCATATGATTTGGAAGGTTCCGGGGACACGTGGAGCGCGGGCGTGGCCATCACTTGGGATAACGGCTTTCGTCGCTTTCTAGGAAGGTCACTGCAGTGCATCTGTTTGTCAGGTGAGCGCTTCGATTCTGATTCGATGGTTGTGGAGGCGCAAAAAAGCTGACGGGGTCGAGGATGGGTAGAGATGACCAAACATTGAAATTAGATAAAATTATAAATATAATTTGTCAATATCAATTACAATAATTATTGAGTCATAGTTGATGCATGAGAAACGAGTGCACATATGAATTCAGATCTGTATAATTTGATTAAAATCATATATCAAAATATTTTAATTACTGTCTTTTGTTTTTCTTGAGGCGTGTCAACTCTCTAATGTTTCTCTTGTTTTTTTTAGAGCATATAATGTATCTCTTGTTATTTTCAATGGAGGATAGATACCGGCGGCTTGATCGAGGCTTAACTCTTTTGTTTTCTGGGAATTTATTTAAGATTTTTTCAATTTAGAACAAATTTGAGCTTTATTTCTCAACTAAATAAAAAAAATAGTTTGGTAAGAGGCTAAAATTTAACCACCAACTCTTGAAAAAAGATAGAATTTATTTTCATACTATATTCACTAATTCAATAATTTAGTATGTTCGTTTGTTGCATTATTTAGAAAAGTGGACGGATACAAATATATATGCGTCCTAATTATCTACTATCCAAAAACTAAAAAAATTTATTTTTGGTACCATGGCCTGTTTGGGGAAACAAATTGAAAGCAAATATCGCGTAACATTTAACAGATAGCAATTTTCATGTAGATAGTAGATTGAAAAATACATTTAGTAAACGTAACTAATAAATAGTAGATTACATATTTTTTGTTAAATTAATTATGAATTAAGTTTAAATAAAATAATCTCAATTATTTATTTAAATTATAATTATAATAATTTAACGTAATATTACTTATTTATATTTTTAAATAGATATTTTGAGAAAGCACAAATGATTAACTTATTAAATTAAGATGAAATATTAATTAATTAAGGTGATATTAATTTTATTTAATTTTATTTTTTCTATAAATATAATATAACTAGCATCACGAATAAAATCAGACATATACTAAACAACTATTTAGTAAAAATTTACGAAACTAGATTAAGAATTACAAGACCATATTATTCATTAAAGCAAATAAAAAAATATGTGACAATTTTAAAAGAAAACTGAATATTTTTTCTACTTTTATGATTACATTAATCTCAAAATGATTTGATCTATTTGTACATAAATGGGAAATAATCACTTATCTTGATCGATTTTATATTTTCGATTCACATTAATACTACCTAACATTTATTTTTAAAATACATTTTTCTGAAGGCTATTGCATCTGAAATATAATTATAATTTACATTGTTAACTTTTATTAGTTTATATATTTAGTAAGTGATTTATATTAACGAACACGAGGAAAGTTTTATAAATATTTTGAAAGACTTTTTTTTGTAGTTATATAATTTTGCATTTAAATTGACTGAATATATCAAAACTCATTTTTAATTATTTTATGTGAGTAGTGCCATTGATCATTAAAACTACAAGAATATTTTTTTTGTTAAATCAGACAATTTCTCTAACAAAATATTAAATATAGTAAATTTGATTTATATTATAAGTAAAATAAGAAAAACCCAAAACTCTTTATCTAAATCTACCATCAAATAGTAGAATGAATAACTACCTAATCTACACTTTCAACAAATATATAAATTACAGTCACTTATCCAAAACTATAATGTACATGGTTGGATTAGAGTCATGATTTGATATTGTAGTACGTAGTGCATAGCACATCACCTATTTTTTTAGGATAGAGATATTATGGTCCAAAATTTTAATTTCTAATAAATGCAGCAAATCAACGAAGTTTTCAGATCGACGGCCATGACAATAGTTATGAAAATCATGAATGAGTTTCATGAAGTCATTCTATCCTTAAATTGTCATAAAATGCTCTAAATTCTAAAAGAGACAACAAATGCAACGATAATAATGATGATGACGGTGATGGTTATTGAAGTTGAGAATTAAGAAAATCAATTTCATGAAACCATTTAATCCTAAAAATCACCAAGAAAATGTCACAATCCTAGGAGAGAGAATAAATATGATAGTGATGAAATGATCAAATTGATTTAATGGTTTGGTATGATTGATTCAATTGTTTGTCTATTTGATTTAATGAATTTATCTATGATACAATAGTTTTGTATGATTGATTCACTAGTTTGAGATATTTATTCAATGGTTTTATCTAATTGATTTCAGGGTAAATTACATCTGGCCCATTCTAATTTGGTATATTTAACGCTTACCCCATGTAATTCGCAAATAGATTAAAAACTCCTCTTAGTTTGAAAAAATTATACGATTTCCTCCCTCATGTCGGCGCATTTCTCCGACGAGGAGTTATTGGAAATGACAAAAATATCATTCTATTAAAAAACAAAAAAAAAATTCTCTCCTCCCTCCTCTTCCTCCTCCACAAGAAACGCAATTGAGTCCCAAAAACCAAACTAACAATTCAAAACCCTAGATCCCCTAAACACACGATAACCGAATATGCTTATAAATGCCAAATCAACAATTCATATCCTAGTTCAACCTAACACAGTATCGAAACTTAGATGGAGCAGAAGGAAGTTCGAGGGGTTCGTTACATTCATGAGGAGAATCTGCCTGCGACATTTTTTGGCAAAATAGAGAGAAAAAAAATTAAAAGGGAATTATTTATACAGCCCTAATTCGAGGGCTGGAATTTCTCAGAGACGAGGCGAGAGAAATTAATTACCATTGCAAACGAATTACAACGCGAGAGCTGCGAAATAGGGTTTCTTTTCGGTTTTGTCGTCCAGAAATTACCTTTGCCCGAGTGGGTCTCGATCTATGGCTTCAACGAGCTAGAGAAGCACGAGGGGGTCTCGATCTTGAAGCTGGTCTCCGATCAGTTTGGGAATACACTTGTCCAGATTTTGCTCGCCGAAGGAGATTCAGTCGGAGCATGTAGCGGTTGTTAGGGATGGGGGGGAGGAGAATCGCGAGTTTACCGGCGAGGGAGCTCGTCCCTGGGAATATTGTTGAGCTTAGGGTTGGGGATGCTGTCGCTGGTTAGGTTGATAATTAGGGTCGAGTAGGGGTCGTTGACGGGGGAGAGCGAGGCTATGAGGAGGAGGGAGGAGGGAGGAGGAAGAGGAGAGAAAGTGTTTTTAAACTAAGGGGTAAATTTGTCATTTTCTGTGGCCCTTCGCCAGAAAATTTTTTGGTACAGCACGAGGGGGGAAATCATATAATTTATCCAAACTAAGGGGAGTTTTTAATCTATTTGCGAACTACAGAGGGACGAACGTTAAATATACCAAATTACAGGGGACCAGATGTAATTTACCCTTGATTTAAAGGTTTGGCTTATTTAATTCAATAATTTTGTCTTTTGATTCAATGATTTAGTATTTGGTCTATTTGATTAAATACTTCTAATAAATTATAGTTTTTTTATTGAATAATTATTTAACACTGCTAACTATCTAATATAACCAAGCAAATTATTGAATATAGCTACAAAAACTATTTGATATAATTGTGTAAATTATTAAATATAACTAGTAAAATAATTTAATATAACCGAACGAACTAATGAATATAACTCATAAATTATTGAATATAACTAGACAAATTATTACATATCAAAAAAAGATAAATTATTGACTAGATCAATGACTCATTCATTAATAAATCACAAACCCATGGTTAACAAGACACAGAGAGAATGGTGATATCTAAGCAGTAGTTTTTGAGTCTCCATCTAGATCTTGAGTCTCCACAAATAAGAGATCACAACCCTCACCATTATGATCTTCTTTGTGGTTATCCTAGGTCTTTATTGACGTTGATCCCATTATTGAGGGATACATGGAGAGTGAGATGATAATGCAGAAAGGATGAAGTTCCTAACATATTCCTACCAACAGAGATGCTAATGAGGTTGAGGTTAAGGTCTTCCTCTCAGGGGTTGTCACAAGATTTAGGTCGAGATCTAATTTTACTGTGCTCTATTTTTCTGTTAGAGATAGCTTTCCCATGCTCTATTTACTTTGTCATCGACAATTGGAGGAGCTCTGGTCTCTCCTTCCTCATTCTCTCCCCCCTCTTTCTCTCTCTTCCTTCTTTTATTTTCAAAAGACAGAAATGCCTTCCATTGATATGAGACGTTAGATCTGCTAATTAATTTCACATGTTGATCTAATGGGTCGAGAAAGGCCTAGCGTGGTACTATAGTCCAATAGGCATACAATACCAAATTCAAAGTTGTTAGATTGTGTACGCCCCATTTTCAAACTATTTATAGTAAAAAATATTAGATTTTGAATGAACCCAAGTCCAAAGGCCCAAAGCCAAAGTGTAAGGAAAAATGTTAAGGAGTGAAGGTGTACCATATTGAATAGAGCAAGGAGGATTTCTTTGTTTATAAGAAATTCATCTTATAAGGAGGATTTCTTTGTTTATAAGAAATTCACCTTATAAGGAGGATGTTTTTGTTTATAAAAAATTCATCTCCTTACCTCTCAACTTAGTTGACAAACTTCTTTAGTTGGCTTGTTGCCAGTTGTTTTTAGGCGCATTGTGGGCCCGGGACCGAGACCGAGAGCGGGCTTTTGGGTGCATTATGGTGCACTTGACACTTGGGACGCCATAGCTGGAGGATCTCTGAAATTTTGGAAATTTTTAGAAAGATACAAAAACCTTATAAACGCAGGACGTATCTAGACAACCCTCCGATTGCATCAAAAAATACTGAAAACTTTTTTTGTAAAAAATGGTAAAATATTAGGACCAAAATAAAAAAAAGACTGAGAATTACTAACATGTCAATATCATTTATCAAACTAGAGGTCCATATTTAGGGGCAAAATCATAAAATTTTGATATTAAGGTCAATTTCTATTTTTTAAAATTTGGTTTTAATTTGTAGGTTAATTAATTTTTTGTTATGTCAAAATCTCTACTTTTAGTGTGTGTATATATATATATATATTAAAAATATAACTAATTATCAAATAAAAAAATTTGAAGTGGAGGCAACCCACTTATGTATGTACCTTCACCTGGTATCAAATAACAAGTAATATCGGTATCGTAATCACAAAATACGAGATTCGTACATACAATGTGCCGACACGTTCCATCAGTTTAAGAACGAATACCCTTTTCACCGAGACCGAATCCACGGCCCTAATTCCTCCAAACTATTTAAACAAACAAGGTACACATTTGATATGAACAAATACGATAGATATTACACGTTTTTAGTAACAGATACGGTAATCCAAACAAGGAACCGTTGCTTCTCGTAATTCATTTCTATGGCAACTTCTAAAATAAATTTTCCTCAACCAAAAACTCCGATCTCAGCTCCTCCTGCATACACAAATAAGGGTAGGGGTGAGCATTTGGATTATCCGAATCTGAATTATCCGAAATTTGTATTATCCGAAATTTCCAAAATTACTATTTTTTGATCCGAATCCGAATCCAATTAAAAAATTATCCAAAATTCCAAATCCAAAATTATTTTGGATACGGATTCAAATAATCCGATTTTCCGAATTTTTAACAAACATATATAGGTAATAAACAAACGTAAAATTCACACAAACCTGTAATAAACAAACATAATAGTGCTTTGCGAAATAAAATAATAAAATCCAAACATTCATGATATCTCAAACTAACAACCGTGAAAACCAAAATTTTCATAAAAATAAAATAAAATTCATACTAAAAACTCATAAAGTCGTGGCCTTTTAATAAAAGTAATAGGCTTTTTAATTTATTTTCCAATTTCTAAAGAATTGGCCCAAGCCCAATAGAAACACACACTTTTAATCCTATAATTTATTATATATGTTTTAGATATTTTGGATATTTGGATAATCCAAATTATTTTTTTTAAATCCGTATCCGAATCTAAATCCAAAATAATTTTTTTGGATTATCTGAATCCAAATCCGAACATAAAATTATCCGAGTCTGAATCCATAAAAAAATTTGGATATCGGATTTGGATTATGGATAATGGATTTTTTGTTCACCTCTAAACAAGGGTAATGAGAAAAAAAAACAAGAAACTAAAATGGACGCCACTGTAGATAAACGTGTCGGGCCACCTCGATGTCGTCTGGCTCCACCAGACCACCCAGAACAAGTCGACCCCGGACGGTGAGATTGAAGGAGGGGTCCGAGGGAGTTGACTTTGACCCGGTTGAGGTGGATCCGTGTCAACTGGACGGTCGGTCGAAGGGGGAGACTAGAGGCAGAAGAGGTTAGAGGAGAAACGACCCTTAAAAAATGGATATTTAGTTTAATGGATGGTTGGGTGAAGATGAGGTAACATCATTATGGAACCTCAAAACATGTAAATATTCACACAAAGGAAGCTTACACCTTTGTTAGAACCCTCAAAACATCCTCCCTTGCCGAACTGAAACAAAATTACCGTATTCCTTGATTGTTCCATTGAGATAGGATGCTCTTGGTAGCAATATCCCCGCCGCAACCTGCATGTGTTCCTTCCTCATCCTCCATACTCATCCGCATAGCCAACTGCAAGTCATCATCCTTATGAATCTGCCATTGGAGTAAACACTAAAGCGGAGAAGTCATTATTGTGGATTTCAACATCCCTGAGACGTCTCATTTATATGAGAGGAATGCAGTAGCTTTGAGCCTCGCCAAATATGGAAGGGTGATTTGGATCCAATCCTCCAGAAATCTTCAACGAGTTACCCCCTAATCCAGTGCTAGGGTTTTCATTTAATTCCCTTTTCAAGCTTTTCTCTTATATTTATTGTCTTTAGTAAGGTGAGTAAGGTGGATTTTTTCAATATGAAATTTTTTGGTAGGTAATTGATGCATTTCCTAATCTAGTTATGTGCTTTTGCACATCACATGGTTAGACTATATTTTCTTAAAATTATTTACATGATATCCTGATATTTCTCATCGCCTACGAGATGTAGAACTTTGAACTTTCACACATCACGCCATATTAAACAAATAATAATATATATCAAATCAAAATTTACTCGAGTTTATTAAGGTATTCACATTTTATCCTACCGGTCTTGTTTTTCTTTTTGAGTTTTTATTTGACCCTTATTTTTTCATTTTTCTTTGTTCTTCAGTTTTTTCTTTAAAAAGTTTTAGTTATTCTTGAAATATTGTATTGATCAATTAATATGACATTTGATAAGTTAGCCAAATTTATTTAAATGGTAAGAGAGTTATATTAGAAAAAATATAGTTGATATAATTGAGAAAGCAGATCGTAAATAAATATGACATATAATTCTAATTCAGGCTTCTTTACTCTTGTACTCCTTAACAATAAAAAATGAATGCAACTTATTTACACTTAAGACTTTTGAAAAATGGTGATTATATGGAATCTGAAATGGTAATTAATGGCCTACCTAGTAGTCACAATATGTCTTGATAGTCTTGTTTTCTTTATTCTTTTTTTAGTTGTCGTTAGACCATTATTTTTTCCACTATACTTGTTCATTACTTTTCATTCCAGAAGTTCTAATTATTTTTAAATAATGTAGTGACCAACTAATGTCATACACTAAGTTTTCAAATTGACTTAAATGATAAAAGAGTTATATTTTACAATAGTAGTTAATATAATTAAGAAAAGAACATCACAATAAATATGACGTATAATCATAATCCAAATTTACCAATTATAAAATAAGGAATGTAACTTGTTTACATTTATGACAAATTGAAAAATATAGAATTGTGATTATATGAAATGTGGAATCATAATTATTAGCTTACCTGTCACACTATATCCTTATTTATCAATATATTTACTTTTAAAATGCCAGAAATGTAAAAAAATTTGCATTTCTTATCTAGTGTTGGGTGTCATAATTTTGAGATTACATGTCATATTTACTTATGATGCTACTTTCTAAATTATTATAACTCTAACTCTCTTACAATTTAAATCAATTTGACAACTTAATACATGCTTAACATTAATTGACCAATACAATTTTTAAAAAATAACAAAAAATTATGAAAAAGATAAGAACAAAGGATACTAGAAAAATATAATGGTCCAACAAAAACTCCAAAAAGAACACAAAGAAAAACAAGACCTATAATATATAATTTTACCACTAGATAAAACATTAATTACCATTCGACATACCATAATTAATATTCTTCATTTTTCTATGTCATAAATGTAAAAATATTACATTCCTTATTTAGTGATTGATGGTAGGAATGGCAATGGGCAGGATTCGGGTAGGATCTATAGGACCCAGATCCTTGTCCTCTTTTTTGAAGGTGGACCCAAATTTTTATCCTTATCCTCTTTTAAAAACAGGATTTGAGCAGGATATGGTTCCAAAAATATCGGGCAGGATCAGGATCGATCCGCGGGTCCATGGTACATAAAAATTATTTAATTGAAAAAATTAAATCCACAATCTCAAAATTCATATATATTATAAAATTAAAATACACAATAATGATAAGACTTTTATCTTCCTCCCTACAAGTTGGCTTGTTTAATTTGAAGGTTTTTTTAGGTCACAAAATTTTAAGATGTTTAATTTAGATTTTTTGGGACTTTAAATAAAAAGTTGAAGATAGTTTTTTAGGTTACGGAAATTTAAGATATTTAATTAGGAAGTTAAAATTGAATAGGGTAACTTGTAATTAGGAAGTTGAAGTTAAATAGCATAGCCTGTGTTACTAAAGTTATATATATATATATATATATATATATAATTCGGGTAGGATTCGGGTAGGATCCTATAAGTCCACATCCATACCCTTATCCTTTTTAAATATCAGGATTCGGGTAGGATTCGGATCTAGGACCTGGTCAAAGTCAACGGATCCTAGATCCTTCGGATTTAAAACCGGGTAGATCCTTAGGATCCGGGTCTAATTGCCATCCCTAATTGATGGTGAGGAGTGCAATGTCAAGAATCGTGGATAATTTTTACATGTCATATTTATTTATGATATTACTTTCTTAATTAAATACATTATTTTGGTTTAATATAACTCTCTTACCATTTATATCATTTTGGAAACTTAGTGTATTAATTGACTAATACATTATTTTAAAAAATAACTAAAACTTCTAAAAGAAAAAATAATGAACAAGTGTAGTGAAAAAATGGTTGAACATAAACTACAAAACAAAACACAAAAACAAGATCATTAGAATATATCATGACTACTAATTAGGCAATTAATTACCATTTCACATAATTACCATTTTTTATTTGGATAACAATTAAAATATCATATTTGGATAAAAATTGAAATAAAAATAACTCCAATGATTTTTTTTTCAAAAAACAATATTTTTTATTTGAAAAAACTACAACATGTTTTTATAGTATTAGCTATAATAATTAAAATAGGAAAAATTACCATCAGGCTTCTGGGATTTGAGAAAATTCGTGTTTCAACCTCTCTATTTTTTTTATTATCATTCAACCCTTGAAGTTTGTGGAAAGTGTACATGTTAATCCCTCTCGCTAGAATCTGACGATTTATCCGAAAAAATTGAACCTGAGATTACAAAAAAAAATCCTTCTCTCTCCATCTTCTTCCTCTCCTCCCTTTTATCAATAAAAAAATATTTCTCTCTCTTCCCATCTACCATGACCGCCCTTCTCGTAATTGATCCCCGACACCACCTTCAACCATCGTCTCCACTTCAACCATTGTGGAAGGTGGAGAAGTCAAAGAAAAAAAACATTTAAACTTTAATTAAAATTAAAACTTTAAATGTCAATTAAAATCAAATCAGTGTAACTCTAACTCCAAAAAATCAAGTAAGCTCTACACAGGAGAGGCATGTGATGGAATAACTACAAGATAACCGAAGTTCAATTAAACCCACATGAAACTTTAAATAAAAGGTAAATTACTCTCAGGTCTCTGTCTTTTGGTCGAATTTATGGTAGGGTTCCTGGATAATTTGAATTAGATATAAGGTCATTATTTTTTGAATGAATATTGGTCTCGGGTCCCTAAAATGACTAAGGATGATGTCAACAATTTTTTTATCACTAAAATTACTAAAATACCCTTAGATAGAAAAATAAAAAAGTCCTTCTTCAACCTTTAGAAATTCTCCAATAAACATCAACCTAAACCAAGAATTTGGATCGGCCATCGCCCTTCCCTTCTCTCGATCGGCCACCTGTTATGACCCTCGCTAACTTTGTCTTGGTTCCGATCACTTAGTCCGACCTTTGGTTATTTTGTTTCGATCAGTGTTAGAACCATTATGATGTATTCATTGACCTTTGGGGGATTAGGCAAAACTTTGGCATGTGAACTCCGATTCGGATGATTCAAAGTCGACTAAGTTCGTAACACATTAGTCTATGACTATCGTGTTTTGAGTTTTGTGATTTGGAACTTTTGTCTTTGAGTTTCGAACTAATTTTGGTAGAAAAGTCTGCATTTTCGGCCAGTGTAGTGGCCGCTACAAATGTAGTGGTCGCTACACACCCTGCAGTGGCCACTACAAATGTGGTTCTCGGGAGGTGTGAGGCTTCTCTATTTTCTGTTTCCTTTCCCTAGCGACCACTACAAATGCAGTGGGCACTGCACCTCTGCAAACACCTTCTTTTGAGGATAAGACTTTCCATTTATGGTAAGTTTTGGTTAAAATATCTAGGAGGCTTTGTGAATGGATTTCATTTGTGCTCATCCATCTAAAAGAGAGAGAAAGAGAGAA
>SOPF01021622.1:10920-29003 GCA_012979155.1 Hypericum perforatum
AGTTTATTAGAATTAAGTGTAGATCTACTCAATACCTTGAATTAGGTATAAGCTTGTAAGGATTTGAGTACTTTATGATTATGGATAATTTGGAGTTTTAAGTATTTAAAGATTGAATGGAGGATTTGATAATCATAGATATTGACCTAGTCATTAATGATGAAATAAAAGAATTATTATGCATATTTTGGAGATTTGTGTAAGAATATGATTTTAGAGACTTTAGTGTAGGTTTATCTATTTTTCCATGAGTTTGAGAGGTTGAAGATTGATATAGGGTTGTTATATGATTTAGTTGACCATCTTTTGGAGTTCGAACACCGAGGATCGTGAAGTGACGTTCGAAGCTCTTTTGGAGTATTTGGACAATTTGGTTAAGGTAGGGAGATATTATCCCTAACCTTTGTTTTGACTAGCATTGTTTGTTATAAACTTGTGATGTTGGTTGATATGATGATTATGTGGTTATATGATGGATTGTGAAAGTGAGTCTTTGTTTTGTGTGATTTGATGATTTTCGGTTATGCATGGTTTTGGTAAATATGAGTTTTGTGGATTATGAATACATAGTTTTGAACATTATGAATATGTGTATGATATGTATGAGTCGATTTGTGAGATGGTGGACGATGAGGTCTACCCGTGACCAACCGGGGATGTTGGCACATGTGCACATGTTTTGAGGATACATTGGATTTGTTTTGATTATGATATGGCTGGCAGAGTTTGATTATGAAAGCGCTATAAGATATGGTGTCCTTGTGTTGTGAGAAGGAGTGATACATTCTAGACCTATCCGAAGTCCATCCATGTTTTGGCGTTCGCGATACCTATTCAGATCAAAACGTGCCTATGTGTATGATTATGAATTTGTCATTTGTTTACGATCAAATTACTTATGCTGTGCTAAATGTTAATTTTGCACCAATTGTCTATGCATGAATTTGAGTCTATATATGTGATTGGTTAGTTAATTATAGGTTAGTTTTAATATCCTCTACTAAGTACTTTCAAGTACTTACCCCTCCTCCACAGGTGAGTGAAGTTAGAGAATTGCCTTGACGTCCGAAGAATTTGTTTGATAGATCGTGTGAACCCATTGTCTTCTTTTGGGTTTTGAAGTCTTCGGATGGTATTTCTCTTTTGTGATCTAGTAGAGTCACTCCGTTGTACACATTGTGGGACCTTATGTTTGTATTTGGAATTACGTAAGAATATTTGTGATATATATGTATTATATGAAATTATGCTTCCGCATTTATATAAGTTATGTTAATGCTTTCGCAATTTGATTCTTTTGTTTGTATGAGGCTGGTTGGGTTGCGGCTCATTGGTTTAGGTGAGCGTGACCCAGCGCCATGTCAGCGATCCGAATTTGGGTCGTGACACCACCGCCCTTCCCTTCTCAACCTAACCCTAATTTCTTTTTTCCCTATCCCCAATCTCCGAGGCACCATCACCAAAGGATCGAACACCATCACCAAACAACGAACACCATCACCAAAGGGAAGAAGTCACCACTGCCTCCTCCACTACCCTTCTTTTTCTTCACACCTCTGCTGCCACCAGTATTATTCCCTTCCTCCTTGTCCTTCGGGGGCGGTGGTAGCCAAACTCCTTTGTGCGTAACCAATAATTAGGGTTTTCTCTTATCTGCCAAATGGGAAAGGGGACATGGAGTTTTGATAAGAGGAGGAACAAGACACACACACTATGTGTGAGGTGTGGTCGCCGCTGCTTCCACCTTCAGAAGAGTAGGTGCTCCACTTGTGCTTACCCAGCAACAAGGAAGATAGGCACTGCAGCAACAACCTCAGGTGAAAGAAAGAAGATCTCTTCACATTTTTGGGTGTGTTTTCTTTGGAGAGGACATGAAAAAAAAATTGAAGGACATGGTCGGGAAGAAGATGGAGTTCACGGAAGACGAGAATACCCGCAGCCCAGGTTCCTCCGTGAGAAGCAGCCTTCCCCGCTTAATAAGAGGAAATTCTCGGTATGGGTTTCTCACTGATTAGCTCCATCCCCAAATGATTAGCTCCATTGCTAGACCCTCAGTACGGGTTCCTCATCGCTCTCGGACTTGAAAGCGATTGAAAGTAATTGAATTTGAATTGAAAGCAATTGTATTTCTAGATTTGGAAAGGCAATTCTATTTCTTGATTTGGCTTGAGGTTGAAGAAAAGTTTTATTTTTATTTTTGGCTTAAGGGTATTTGGTCAATTCTATGATAAAAAACAAAAAATGATGTCAGCCAAGGACCTAATAACAATATTTTATTAAAACATATGGATTTTATATCTAATTCAAATTATCCAGGGACCCTACTGCAAATTCGACCTAAAAATAGAGAACTGAGGGTAATTTACCCTTCAATTAAATATGGTCCAAACTCACGCTTCCATAAACCATGTTAGACCTAGGACCCCCAAGTTCTTGAACCCATCTAAATCGAATACGACGTGACGGCTCTGCCATAGAGAAGTTGACGCGGACGGCGGGAGCACTCTTGGCATTGGCTACATTTAAGAGAAGTTGATACGGGCGTAGAGAGATTTTTTTAGATAGGATAATATAATTCTACAGAGCAAAGATCTTCACCAATTCTTCCTGAATCCAGAAAAAAATCCAATTTGGAAGCAATCCAACGAGTTCAAAGAACAACAAAAAAAAGAACTCACAAAGCAAATCAACCCCAAAAGCCACCAGATATAATCCAACATGAAAAAAAAACCCAGAAAGGAAATACAATAATTATTAATTATCTCGACCAACTCTTTGGTTGGGCTTATCTATCTCTCTCTCTCCTCTCTCTCCTTCTCGGCTTTCAATTTGTTTTTTTTACAGACAAGGATATTGTTGGTAATCTCATGTTCAATTTTGCCGGAGAAATTGTCGAATTCTAACGAGAGGGGTTAAAACATACACTTTCCACAATCTTGAAGGGTTGAATAATAATAAAAAAATCGAAGGGCTGAAATATGAATTTTCTCAAACTCGAAGAGCCTGAGGATAATTTTTCCATTAAAATATTAATTATCATTCCGTGTATAATTGAGCCAACCAAATAACTCTAAATATTTTGATAAAAAAATATTTAATAAAATGATAAGAACATGCAAGGATTAAACCATCAATTACAAATCCACATTTCATATTATCACAATTCCTTAATTTTCAATATCATAGCTGTAAAAAAATTACATTTCCTTATAAAGTGATTGGAGTCATATTTTAGGGATTACCGATCATATGTATTTGTGATTATAAGAACTCTAGATCTCTTACCATTTAAATTAATTTGGAAATTTAATAAATGTCTTACATTAATTGACCAATAATTTTTTTTAAAACAACTAGAACCTCTGAAATAAGAAGATAAGAACAAGTATTGGGAAAAAAAGAATAGTAGAACAAAAACTAAAGAAAAAGAAAAAAAAAAGTCGAATTGTACAAGACTGTTAGAATATAGTGTGACTACTTAAAAAAAGAGAAACTCCAGTAAAATGTTGTTCGGCTTTTTCTGAAAAATTAAAAACATATAAAATATATGTTTGTGCTTTGTTTGACCCGACACTTAAAAAGCGATATGCTTATACCCGGTAGGCCATGAGTTCTAACAACATCACCAAGATATAGGAAGAAAGTACACGTACAAAGACGAAAATGGGTAACATATAACGAAGACCGATCCGACAAAAACAAGACAGCAAGATTAATTTTTATGGTCGTGCAAAAACATAGTTTTTAATATAGAATTGAAAACTCGGATGGTCCTGTAATTACCAAAAACAAATCTGATTTCATCAATTCCCTACCAATTAATCTTTACCAAAAAACATTTTACTTACCAAATAAACTTTGAATTAGAAATCCAACTTAAAAGGCTTAAAAGCGGCAACCAATGAAAATCCTGGAACTGGATTAGGTTTAAAATCCACGAAGGATTGTGGAGAATCTGATCCTCTTCACCTTCCATACCTGGCGAGGCTCACCCGTTCTATAAATGAGACCTCTCGGGGAGGGTGAAATCCACAACGTCTGCTGGATTCTCCGATGGCCGACGATGAGGATGAGACGAGGACACCTGGTTTGTGGATACAGAAAGGAGAGGGAGCTGTTGTTTTCCACGGTTTTGGGGGATGTTCCAAAAGCATTCTATCTCAGCGGAGCAACTGGGGAATAAGGTAATTGTGGTGATTGCGGCGGGGAGGATGTTTTGTTGATATATTTAGGGTTTGTGAAGCTGCATGACGTGTCGTTTGAAATTTTGTGAATGCTCGAGTCATTTATATAGAGTTGAATGTGAGTGCTTGACTATGGTTAAGCCATGGTGACGCACCCTACTTTGTTTAGTTATAACGCGTTAGAGCGCGTGACGCTAATGCCATTTATGGTAAATTATCATTGTTGGATTTGGTTTTGAGATATCCTCACTCTGTGCTATCAACTTTTGTTATCTCCCTTATATGTTATGTGCTTGATGCATCATTTAGGATTTAGTCTGAGCACTTGACTCTATGAATTATTTACACAAGCAAGTTAGCCTAAGCCTAAATTTCAATCACACATCCATTTAGGATTCAAATGACGTAGTCTAGCAATATTCGACTATGTGGATCATGTCTGAAAAATATTTCTAAGTCATTTCAAATAGCAATTTATTGCTTCTCATGTTGCCATCAGTTCCTTGCTACATGCATGAACAAACAACTAAATGTTGTAGGCACTTCCCTAAATTTTTTTTACTCTTTTCGTTGGATGCTCGTCCACCTTGTCCTAATCAATGAATTCCAATTGTTTCTAACAGGTTCAGCGATGATCTAGAAACTTCTATGGGTCTGGCCCCCAGCATGAAGGTGGGTCCTGTGGAGTCTATGTGATCTTACACCTAAATGCTTGATTTCTATTTTTCTATTTCTATGGATAACGGGAACCAGAATAATCTGATGGCCAAATGCTATCTCATTTTCACATGAATTCACGTCATGAACTGAAAAGAAAAGTTGGCCTTATCTCATTTATACCTTTTGGTACATCTCTTTTATTAGCCAGGACACTTTATTTAGAATTTAACATAAGGATAAACTTTTTAGATTGTTTTGTTTACGATGGGACAGTAGAGATCTGGGCCTTTTATGTGGTCTATCATTAGTGCTGGTCAATGTTCTTTCAGGTCTTTCGGTTTTGGTGTAAACATATATAACGTTAGTTTCCATGTCATTGTGAGCTGGCTATCCCCATTTTGAAATGAGATTCACAAAACAAACTGATTTCTTGTTGTTAATGTTGCTTATTAGTTAACATGTTTTCTCATCATTTATGTAATGGAGAAACACAAAATCAATGTCGTGACTATGATTTGAACACTCATCACTCTCTACTGCACCTTCACTCATATCGTAAGCTGAACGTACACAAATTTAATATTTGATGCTTCCAGAACTAGAGATTAGTCGAGAGATAATCATAATGTCCATCCTTTCAAATACAAGTTAGTTTTCCAAATCAAAACACAGCTACGAGGTCTTGTGATTCTCCGGAACTTATTCAAATTATTTTTTAATAGGTATAGGCTAGTTATATAGTTCAGAGTCCATTGATCTTTTTCTCTTCGAAATTTGTTTTTTTATTAATAATTTATTATAGCTTACATTTATCTCACATCATTGCCTTGTCATTTGATCTTCTTTTTTCTAGTTAATAATGATACCCCTTTATTAGTGATAAAGCATTGGTGATTGATTACGAATCCGAGGGCAAGGGAGACCCCAGCCAAAAAGACCATTGATATAAAAAACGTAGAGTATATCAATAGCGTCGTCTTTAGAATTAGACAATCAAGTTTCAATGATGATGCTACCTCGTATCCACTCTGTATTCTTAGAATTGAGCATAAATTCCGTTGATGCAAGCGGGAGACAAGATGGCATTATCACTGAAACTTGTCTCTCCAATTTTCATGTCAACACTATTCATAATCTCGAGGCCTTTCAAGTGAGCAATTATGATTGCAATATATTCCTTATATATATATATATTAAAATCTCATTGTAAAGTAATTTATTATAAAGTAATTATTTTTCTAAATTGATAAAAAAATTTAGTTCTGAGTTAGGATGAGTGAAAAAATGTGATAATATATATATATATATCTCTCTCTCTCTCTCTCACACACACACATATTTAAAAGTTGAAGTTATCAACTCTATAGTTGGAAACTTGTTGAGAAATTATGGTGATAATAAATTCAAAATTATATATAGTCAATGTTGTTATTAAATATATGGAAACCTAACCCTTTTAAAAATATGGAAAACTTACCATGAATAGATATTATGTGAGCAATTACGATTGCAATAGATTCTTATATATACATTTTTTTTTTCTCAGTGTAAATAATTTTTATTAAGTAATAATTTTTCTAAATGTGATAATCTCTCTATCATAATAATTGATATTTAAAAAAATATTATTGATAAACCTCGATCCAAGTTCTCATATAAAATAATATTTTGTGATAAATACATATTTTTTACATAATTTATAAATTTAAAATATATTCTAAGATAATAGTTTGTGTACTACTTGCTTTTTTGACAAATTTTACGTAATAAGAACAAATAAGTAAAAGTGAAGTTATTCAAATTGGTTTGTCTTTTCGATAGTCTTCAAATATTTATTGTGATTGTTGTTCTTTTATAAATAAATAAATAAATTCAATTTAGTATTTGAATAACCCAATAAGTTGAGATTTAAGTCATTTGGATATAGACAATAATTTTTTTATTATTTATGCAACTATTATTAAAATATTTATTTATACTATTAAAAAAAAAGGTAAAACTCTCTTATGTCATAACTAATAAACTACCATGCTATGTTTAGAAGAGCACGTTTTGCAACTAAGTTAAATGATAAATTTAAGCATCCACGTTTCCCTTATCCAAACCATTTTTTATTTGTCACCTTGATAATCCTCTTGAGGAGGTAGTTACAAGGCACTCTGAGATATTATTAAAAAGTACAAAACTAATCATAATCTTAATCAAATAGAATGCAGATACTTAAACGGTACGAGTTTTATGATGCCGCTTTCAGGATCCTCTGAGGCAACAACCTCATACACTTGGATGGTGTTATCAACTAAGACTTTCATCGCCAAAGTGTAGGTTGACCCAGAAACGTTGCTACCAATACCTCTACCAATGACATTTTCCCCGGGCCCAGCCCAAATCTTTTCTTTATGGTTAGGAACCCATATTTCTTTTTGGGAAAAGTCACTTTTAGTACCTTGTGGTTTCTGCAAAAAATCACTTTAGTACCCTGTAGTAAAGAACTTTTTATTCGAGTCATACCTCACCAATTTTCCATCATTTTGGTCCAAAATTTACGATACTACCCCTCCCTCAATCAGAACCTAAACCAACCCAATTCAACCCGACCGAACCTACATCCAATTCAACCCAATGGGACGTAAAAAATAGGATATGACTTGGATTGAGCTGAAATTTTACAAAAAGCATCCTAAAAATACACATGATTTACGAAAAAATTTTTAGGAATTTTAGAGGCCCGAAAGTATTTTTTTATTTTTCGATGCACTGAAACTTCGTAAAATTATATAAAATAGAAAATGCGTCCAATTGAGTTGAAACTTGTCCCAGGAATGCATTTTGGTTCCTAAATTTTTTAGAGATTCTTAAGGTTTCCTGGGATAAGTTTTAACTCAATTAGATATATTTTCTATTTTATACAATTTTACGAAGTTTCAGCGCTTCGAAAAATAAAAAAATACTTCCGTGTCTCTAAAATTCCTAAAATTTGTTTTTGTCTTTGTGGTCGGTGGCTCACTTGCACTCGTGTTCGTAAACATCACTGCTTTGTCAGTTACGAAGGGAAATCGTTTTTGAAACATGCATTCCCAATTCTTATGACGCTCTATTTGATACCAGCATAACGTGTTTAACGATGAAAAAGACAACACTCACAAAAAAGAACAAGATGAAAATGAGGAGGGATAAAAAATGTTCAGAATAACGCAATTGTTTGAGTATCAATGGTTTGATTTATTTAGAGGTAGGTTGATTTCTTTTGACCAAGTTTTATCTAAATAAGATATAATACATAAAATATGAGATTTTTTATTTTGAATATTTATATCAAATTCATAGTTATAAATTATTTTAAGTTAACATTTTGCTGACTATGTTATGTGGTTGGTGAGGTGTCAAAAATTTAATTTTAGAGTTGTAATTTACTCATTTTGTAAAGTATAATGTATCATTTTAACCGATTTTAAGTACTAGATTTTAATTGCTCTTTTTGGTACAACTTCACTTGGTACAAGTTCCCAAATTTGTGCGTTTTGTTTCCGAGGTACTGATCTTTCTTATTGTATCCAAGTTTCTTATAAATTAAATACAATTATGGGATTATTTCTGTAATGTTACATTTTACTCTTTAGGGGCATCCGTTTACTTCTTTCTTAGTATGAGGAAATACCCGAAGCGGAGCAAACCCGCAGAGGCCACATCCGGTGACCTTGAGGCTGTGGGGGATACAAAGATATTGCAAAGGGAGATGATGACTGCGGCCCCTGAGAAGCCAAAGATGGTGACAAGGATTGCCTCGCCGCCTTCTACAAACCGCTAGTAGCTGTAGCGGCAGAAACCCAGGCGAGGAACACAAGGACACTTGGTGGATCGAACGTGATCTGGTAGTAAACGTTGGAGGAGGCACAATTGCTGTTTTTCATGGTTTTTGGGGATGTTGCTTCCATGAGCATTATATCTCAGTGGAGCAACCAGGGAATAAGATAATCGTCGTTACTGCGGCGGGGAGGATGTTTTTGAGGGTTTATGTCATTGTTTGTTCACAGATCTAGAGTTCGCGCCACTCGGTGAGCACTCGAGTCATTTATATAGGGTTGAATGTGGGTGCTTGAGGCTTGACTAAAGTTAAACTGTGGTTACGCATCTTACGTTGTTTAGTTAGAGTACGTTGGAGCGTATGACGCTAATGATCATGTATGATAAGTTATCATTGTTGGATTTGATCTTGATCTATCATCACACGGGTAGGATTTAGCCTGAGCACGTGACTTTGTGAACCATTAGCTAAAAGTTATTTTATGTAGATTAAGTCCCGAATTTGATCACATATCCATCCAGAATGAACATCTGTTTAAGTTTTTCAAACATTCAACTCTATGAACCATGTACAAAAAGTAATTCTGGTTGTTTCAAATACCGATTTATTGCTATTCATATTCCATGAGTTGCTTTTCACATGCATGAACAAACAACTAAATGCCATATGCACTTTTGTAATGGATTTACTCTTTTTGTTAGATGCTCTACTACCTTGTGCTAATTAGTGAATTCCAATGTTTCCAACGGATTCAACGATGATCCAAAAACTTCTATTGGTCATCATTTTTGGGAACAATACAATCGTAAATCAAAAAGTATTTGTACAAGTACCACCACTTTTGGGAGCAATACAACCGTAAATCATCTATGATGAAAATAATTGATAAAGGAGTTGCAAGATATGAAGCACTACAAACTGATATGCGTAGTTTGCACAACACAAGATCGAGGCCTCATGAAGGTTGCAGGAGTGGCAGCATCTTACCGAGCCAAAACTCGAAAGTCAACCTCTTAAAGAACCTTTGATCAAGGAAGAGTTTAGCAAATGATCTACGGATTGCTTTGATGGAGAATGTTTCATTGAATTTGAGGAACCGTTAAAGTTTTGTATAGGGGAACAATTCGAAGAGACATCGACATTAACTAGTTATCCCATTACTAGTTTGGCTAGAACTGAGGGTAATTCTAGCCTTAAAAATGTACAGCCGATTTGACTTCCAATTTACACAGAACAGTTGCAAAAGTGACAGAGAGGATTGCTGGTTGTCAGCAAATGGCCAGCATTTTTAGCAAATATCATTATACTAAGATCCTAAACGTGATATGCGCCCGACCAAAATGATCAAATAAGCAAATACAAATACTTCTTAAGACGATGGAGTTACAACACTTGATCTGTCTTCCTATGAAGAATATCCTTGTGAACTATTCAGGAACCCAGTAAGCTGACTAATGTGATTATATTATCTCAAAACTCGTAAGCTAAACATTTCCCGACTATAGCATTGTGACCCATTAATGCATGATTTCTCTTTTGCTATTTCTATGTATAATGGAAACCATCTTAATTTGTATGAACTTCTTTAAATTGTTTGTTTATAACTGGACAGTAACGATATGCGTCTTTCCTTGGTCAATCGTTAGTGTTATTGCCAATGTTCTTTTCTGTGTTTCAGTTTCCTTGGTCAATGATTAGAACTTTTGATTATTGTTTTAGATTATGCTTATCTTATCGGGGATTGTGGTTTGACATCTTAGTAAATTTGTTCATATTTATTCTCATTTTTTCTTATTGTTGTTGTCTTCTCTATCCATGTTGAGGATTTTCTTTTGGCATTTATGAAATTTTGATTTGTCTGTAAACATCTTTTTTCCAGGAAGAATTGGACAAAGTTGCGCTGCACATTGCTTCAAAATCTTCTTGCTAGAGTTTATCTCATGGTTTAAATTTTGCATCTTGTAAAATTAGTTCTGTGCTGCACAATGTGAATCTGAGATGATTATTTATGACTTTTATCATGCATCTGCTTGCATTATCTAATTCATGCATGGGCTGGTGTAAATTTTGTTGATTATTTGTTAAAATTGGAAATATGAATATGGTTTTGCATTGTTTTTTATCTATTTATGGGAAAAATGAATATGGTACGAATTTCAAAATGAATCCCTTGTAAATTCATGTGAGAGTTCCTGGCTAGATGAATTCCTCTTAAATTCTTGGTTTGTTGTTATCCATTTTTTATATGTTACAAAATTCATTGGATTATTTCTACCAACTTGGCTAGGTGGGTTTTGTTTCTAATTAAATTCTTGGTCTAATGTGGACGAAAGTATCACTGCTTGCTTGAATCTCAATTTTATTTGGACATATGTGGAGAAATAGCTTGTGATCATGGACATTCGCTATTGTATGACACATGTTGAGAAAATGGACGTCCTAGAATTATTAGATAACTATTATTAATAGCATAGTTTAGCATCACAAAATCTACAGGTATGTGATGAGTGTGAAAACACTCATCTTTTGTGTATGTTTTTAGAGTCTTTTTATATTTGTTTCTTTTGTTAGTATTGGAAATGCATGGTATTAGTGTGAATATCGTGCATTGTCCATTTTCATGATGTCTTTTGAGTTTTATTGTGTTTTCCTTAGTTCCGTAGGTTTTGGAATACTAAATGAAGGTTTTGGATGCGCCATACTTCATCGAACGCAATCGGGCCTGCCGGGAAGGAAGGACAAACAACTATGGACCGTGGGCTTTTGACGGGGATTGACCTCTGGTGACTAAAATGGCGATAACTTTCGCATACGGTGTCCAATGAAGGCAAGTGAGGTAGCGTTGCAAAGAAGACATCCAAGGCTACAACTTCGTCTCTAAGGGTCTTTGTCCATTTCGGAGTCTAAGAGGGTCAAACACCGTGTTCAAAGTCGGAGTCCAAATCTGGCAATTTTCCACCCGAGTGGGCCGAACTTGGAGGCAAAATTTGGGCCCAAGATGAGTTCCTTGGTCCAAATTCCGTGGCTGCTACTTGAGGAAGAAGGAAGAGAATTGAGAAGACTAGAGACAAGTTAGATATTTGCAAGGAGTTAATTAGATTAAACTCAACTTTAACTTTCAATTCCACTAATCTTTCATTTGTAAAAACTTGAAGATTTGCTTGAGAGCTTTTGAAGAAAGAAGAACTTGAAGAACACTTCTTGAGTTTTTTCTCCTCTTAACTCTTTCATTATTTTCATGCTTATTTTACTTATGTTAAATAAAATGTTTAGTTTGTTAATAGCTATGTGTGAGTAGTAATTTTGTGGGATTAGTGCTTATACGATTTCTAAGTAGCTAATGATCTAAAGGGGGGAGATTTAATGCTTATTATTGTGTTCTAATCAATAACCTTAATGCTTGGTTTTGCTTGATCACCATAATCATAATTATGTTTGATTTAAATGTCCGAGAGGAATTGAGATTGAATGATTGATTGATTAGATGATTAATGATCTTTTGATGAGAGATCTCATGAGAAATTAGTTATCCAAAAGGTTATGCATATAATTGGTAATTGATATGACAAAATGAGTTTTTGGAGGCGAGAGCACATCTAATTCATTAAAATCGTGTTAAGAATCAATTTAGATAATTTATTGCGAGAGCATGAATTTGTTGCCTTAGAAAAACTCGGATCACAATTGAACTTTGTAACCCCCTTGTATCATTATGTTATTTGGATTGTTATAAGTACCAAGCCCACTTTGCTTAATTTGTTAGAATCGTTATAATTCGTAATCATGAATTGTGCCTTTGATTGAAGTGCTTAAATTGTGACATGTGCTTTTGATTGAAGTGTATATTGTGTTTTGGAAATTGTTATTATCTCTTGTAGTTAGGTGTCAATTAGTTATACTTAGAGTTAAGAATCATCATCACCAATATCCAAGCTATAGTCCTACACTAGTAGTCAAGTCGAGTTAGCAGCTTATAATCAAGTCCTTGTGGGATGACATTCCCGTACTTATCTTTATTGCAAGGAAGGAGACATGCAAAAATCCTTCTTGTCAATTGGCACCGTTGCCGGGGATTTGAGGAATAGATGTTAAGTTTAGCTTGAAAACTTGGATTAGGACATTATTTTTCTTCGGTTACGTTACGTTGCTTGGGTACAACGAGTGTTTGCATGCCCTTAACTCAATCCATAACCACTCCTCCTTTGTTTCTTATCGCGGACATAGCTAGGATAGAGAGGTTGTTACGAAGAGAAAGAAGAGCTAAGGAAAGGATGGAGAATCCGACTCAACAAAGGGATGAGGCACCAAGAGGTAACTTAGAGGATGGAGCTCCACGACGATCTTTGATGGATTATTCTAAGCCTACTTCTAAAGGGGCAAGATCGGGAGTTCAAAACCCACTAATACAAATACTCCAAAACTCAGTCCAATTCTATGGTTTGCCGAGTGAGGATCCAAATGAACATATTTCAGATTTCTTGGAATTAGCCGATACCTTCAAGTATAATGGATTTTCCGAGGATGCTAATAAGCTAAAGTTATTTCCATTTACTTTGAGGGACAAGGCGAAGTTGTGGTATAAGCAGTTGGTAAAGACACCAATTGCTACTTGGGATGAGTTAGCGGATGCATTCCTAGAGAAGTATTTCCCCTTCTCATAGACTAAGCAACTTGTTAAAGAGATTAATAACTTCCAACAATTTGAGAATGAGTCTTTGAGTGAAGCTTGAGATCAGTTCAAGAAATTGCAAAAGAGTTGTCCACACCATTGTTTATCACAGGAGTCTTTACTCTAAACCTTTTACTATGGTCTTAAACCAACTACGATGGGGACGGTGGATTCAGCTTCTAATGGAAACTTCTTGAGGAAGGATAAGGATGAAGCATACTATGTCCTTGAAGAGTTGTCCATTACAAACCGGTTAAGGACTAAGGACAGAGGAAAGTAACTGGTTAGAGATCAAAAAGGAATAATCAACCTTAGTTATGAGGATAGTGTACAAGCGTCAATAACTTGTGAGATTTGTGGCAATGTTGGCCATGCGATGGATCAATGTGCAATGATGAATCCACCCATGGAGCAAGCACATTATGTTAGTGTCCAAGGCCAAGGAGCGAATAGGATGGGAAATAACCCGTATTCTTCCACCTATAATCCCGGATGGAGGAATCATCCTAACTTTTCTTGGAAAGGAGGAAATAGTGCAGATAACATGGCACTTATTCCTGACAAAAGACTTCCCCTACGTGTACCACAAGGAGCACCACCTGGTTTTCAACCACGTGCTTACTTGACAGATCGAATAGGAGTTATGAAAAAGAAGTTAAAGAAAATGGATAAGTTTATGCAAGAAGTTGGTGGAGTTGTTAGCCAACAAGGACAGATCCTAAATGCTATAATCAGCAAGGATCAAGGCAAAACAACTTGGAGCAAATTCTTAAGGGACAAGCTACTACTATGCATAACATGGAAATGCAACTTGGAGAAATAGCAAAAGCAAGTTCCTACTAACAATCCGGTTCTCTTCCTAGTTCAACGAAAATAAATCCTCGAGAAAATGTGAATGCAATTTCCTTGAGAAGTGGAAAAGATTTAGCTTCTCAAGAAGTAAATGAGAAGGCTAAGGAGAGTGAAGTAGTGACTCTTGACAAAGATAAGGAAGAAAAAGAAGTGTCAAGAGAGAAGGTTCCGCATGAAGAAGTAGTTGTGGAAGAAGAAGTGTACGTGTCACCACCACCATATGTTCCTCCTCTACCCTATCCTCAAAAGGTTAAGAGGAAGAATAGGATGGACGATAAGTTTCTTTGATTTATGTCAAAAATTAAGAACGTCCAAATCAGCGTCTCTTTCTTAGCAATGCTTGATCAAGTTCCGCACTACACCAAATTTTTGAAGGAACTCATCACGAAAAAGCGAAAGTGGGATGATGGAGAGACAGTTGCACTCACTACTAAGTGTAGCTCTCTCATCTCAAAGGATCTCCCAACAAAGTTGCAAGATCTAGGGAGTTTTACTATCCCTTGCTTTAACGGTGCTATTAAGTTTCCTAAGTGCCTATGTGATTTGGGGGCAAGCATTAATTTGATGCCTCTTTCTACATTCAAAAAACTAGGTTTGTGCAAGGTGAAGAATACATTGATGCTTCTACATTCAAGAAACTAGGTTTGCCAAATAATCTTCCATATATTATTGAACTTGCCAAATAACAGTTAACAAATCTATAATTTCATATAATTGGCAACTCATTGAACATTTCATATTTTCTTTAAAGGAAAAAACATTAATTACCATTCCACATTCCATATTATGAGAACTCTTTATTTTTCAATGTCCTAGATATAAATAATTTACATTCCTTATTTGGTAATTATTGTCATATTTCCAAGATTACAAGTCATGTTTATATATTTGGCTACTTTCTTAATCATATCAACTGTATTTGTATTATATAACTTTATGACCAATTAAAACAATTCGGAAACTTAGTAAATGTCTTACATTAATTGATTCTAAGAGAAAATGAAAAGAATATGGATAGTAAAAAATAATGGTTAAACAAAAATTAGAAAATGAAAAAAGAAAAAGTTGAATCTTACAAAACAAGTAAGATACAATGTGATTACCTTAAAAAAAAAGATAACTCGAATAACATGTAGTTTGGCAATTCTTCACATATGATTTGATGATTCAAAATGCATAATTATATATTTCTGATTTGTATTATCTGAGTGGAACAATATCACTATGAGAACACGACTAACTTTTAAATTAATATAAAGATATGAATACTTAAATGATATGTAGTTACCAAACAACCCTTCTTCATTCCGAGCCGAGCTTTCCAAAACCAGCGGGATAATTCGTAAATTCCAAATCCATCGTCTCCACTAAGACCATCCGCACCCATGCCCCTGCTACAGTCTGTGCCCTGGGCGCCACGTCAGCGTGCCCCTGCTCTCAGTTTTTTAGCCCAAACCCCTGCCCCTGATACAGTGTTTGTGCCCCCAGCCACATCAGTTTTTTTTCAGCTCAGCTTTTTTTAAAATGCAGCTAATTGTATCAGACTCGAATATTTTTTTGCCTAACTTCGAATGCGCTAAATTAAAAATTGAAGCATAAATAATTCTAATTACAAATTCGTAGAATTACAAATTTATAATTTAATTTTTTAGATATATAAGTGTATGTTAGGATTTAGAGATAGGGTAAGGGTTTAGGGTTTAGGGTAAGAGTTTAGGGTTTAGGGTAAGGGTTTAGGGTTTAGGGTAAGGGTTTAGGGTTTTAGGGGTTAGGGTAAGAGTTTAAGGTTTATGGTATTTAAAATACATAAATATATGTATAAGTTTTTATAATTACATAAGTACATTAATTTATATCAAATTACAAAATTTATATAATATAATTTAAATAAAGGAAGTTTTCTCTTGATGCCTTGGGTAAATTGCAATTTGGTTATAACCGGAATAGCCATCAAGGAAACAATAATGGGAATATCCAACAATTCTCTCCAACATTTGATCAATGAATAGGAGAGAAAAATGATCCTTGCATGTTGTATCGTTCAATTTCCGATAGTCAACACACACTCGCCATCTAGTCACTGTTCTCATGAAAATGAGCTCACCCTCTTTGTTAATCACAACCGTCATCATCCCTTTTTTTGGGACACAATGTATTGGGCTCACCCACTCGCTATCCGATATCGGACAAATAATTCCTGCCTCAAGGAGCTTAATTACCTCCTTCTTCACCACTTCTTTCATGTTTGGGTTCAATCTCCTTTGCCGGTCCACCCTCGGCTTTGCTCCCTCTTCCATGTGGATATGATGCATAACTATCTTAGGACTAATCCCTTTGATATCGGATATTTGCCAAGCCATGGCATTAATCTGCTTATTCACGATCTTAAGCACCTTATCCTCTTCCTCCTTCGAGAGTTTGTTGGAAATGATAATCGGTAATCTCATTTCTTCTTTCAAGAAAGCATACCTCAAATGAGAGGGTAGCTCTTTCAACTCCAAAAGAGGAGCCTTGATTATAGAAGGTGGAGTCCGATATTTTAAATTAAGTTCTATCTCTCGCATGATGACTTTGTTATCAACTTCCTCCTCAAACTCTTCTAAATTCCCCTCTTCTTCCTTGGGAATTACATCATCATACACATCCTCAATACTTGAGAGGATCTCCTTCTCCACTTCACAGACACACTCATCCAAAACATCTATCTTCATACACGTGCCTTCATCTAAAGGATGGCGCATGACCTTGGTCATCATGAATTCTACTTTCTCCTCCCCTGTCCGAAGTACCAATTTACCATCGTGAACATCTACCAAAGCACGTGCGGTGTTGAGGAAAGGTCTTCCAAGAATTAGAGGACAACTCTTGTCCTCGACAAAATCTACCACCACAAAGTCCACCGGAAAGATGATTTATCAATCTTCACGAGGACATCCTCAATAACACCGAACGATTTGAATGATATATATACTAACCAAATTAAGTGCATTATTTGATAAAAATATATAAATTGCGAACTACTTATAACGGTCTGAAAACTAGGTAGTCGACTAACATAAACTAGGGTTACTTTGTAAGCCTCTTTCATTCTCAAATAGAAGATTGAAGTTCAATTAAAATAAAGAAAACATAATATCTTGAACAATTAAAAATGAAATGCAATAAACAAAGTTCTAAGTCTTTTTAAAAACTTAGATCACTACTATAAATTGATTGATGTTTAGCGAATAATTTGTCAGCATAATAGTAAGTACAAGTCGATCAAATCATTCGTCAATAGTCAAAAGGTACTATAGCTTTAGGAATGTATTCCCGTTGTTATTTTTGGAAAAATAACCAAAAGTACCAAGTTATAAATGTTGCATCGAAGTTGGGCTCATGATACAACACACGAACGAATAATTAACATCATATAAACAACAATAAAAATTATGAAAAAAAAAACATAACAATTTCACTACGAGGAGCAACTTACCTTTGAGGTATTGCTGAATTCTGTCAACTTTTTCTCCCTCCATATTGCTCGCCATCCAAATCGTTTAGATTGCATTTAAAGAGTTCAAATCATGATTATCAAGGTATGGTCGGCCATGAGATATTAAACACAGCTTATATAGTTAACCTCAACTAGGGTTCGGAGGTAAATTATGAACTACTGCACGGCAAATTACCAGATCATATTAGAATTTTCATAAATTCGCATATGCATTTTACCACTCTCATATTCTCTCCCTTAAAAAAGTTATCCTCAAACTTGCTTTGTATGCTGGAAAAGAATTGGATACTTGTCCCTTATCTATGTCTCCAGCTACTAGATTGCTTTTTTTAAGTGACTATCCAATCGAAAAAGTTGGAGTGCACACGACTGATACGAGATAAGTTAATGGCAGGTAGATAAGGGTGTGTTCCAGGA
>SOPF01021622.1:29013-62697 GCA_012979155.1 Hypericum perforatum
CTCTTCGTTTCCATTCCCAATCAGGCCTTTGATTTCCATGTAACACCGACTCTGTCTATTGTGTGTATGTGTGTACATCATCCGTGACTGTCGGATCACATGTACAAAACAGATTTGATAGTCCAGATTTCTCTCCTAGATCGACAATCCAAAACTCCCCTAAATCTACAGTTCAGATCAATTGTACACACGATTCGACGGCCGAATCACATGTACACATACACAAGACAGAATCGTATGTACAATATCCGTTCTGACTACTTAACTTTACCTTAACATGTCATATGGTCCCCTCAAATTTCAAAGTGTGGGGCATAAAAAGGGCTTAAAAGATACTGCCAAGTGTCAGAAAGTTCGACGCACTCCGTCCCCTCGAAACTATATACCTTGATTATTGGATGACTCCATACACGAAATATAAGCACTGTGATGCCTAGAAGATGGAAAACAAATACTCTCGCACTTACTAGGCCAAAGAGGATATCATTCAAAACACATCTAAACCAAGACGAACCCAGCATTCATTCATGCACAAACAATTGAAATATGAACACTTACAGTTACAGATTAATGCACACGTCCTAATTCTATATGCACAAATTAACAAACCAGATCCATAGACCGGGAATTAGAAAACGTAGGTTTCAGGTTCGTGACCGCAAAATCATGCGTAGTACTAGGTCCATGTAAACAATAAATCATAACAAGGTTTTAAGTCAATTCTATTCTTTTGAAGAAAAAAACCATTTTAAGCCCACAAAGGTGAACTTGTGACAACAACAAATAAAATGCATGAACACGCGGTAGATCAAATAGTAAGTGCGTCCAAAATCCATTTACGTAGTAACAAACTAATACAGCATAAGACAAAAAGTCAGCTTACCTCGGATTCCAGAACTTCACATAAATCTCTCCTTAAATATCTCCTAGGTCCTGGTGAATTATCTTTGAGACCCTTATCATTACTGTAGGTTAACTCTACGTTACCAAAAATTTTGTTACGCAATTTAGACTTCTCACAAATTACCTTATCTCGTGATTGTTCCACGAGATAGAATGCTCTTGGAAACAAGAATATCAATCACCAAGGAAAATGGCAGTTGCACCTCCTCTAATATTTGCTGCTTCCCCATAACAGGCCCAGACTGCCAAATGACCTTGTCTTTTCTATTAGGCTCTCTCATCATTGCTACTATCAATGGCTTTAGAAGGCAGCAAAGCAATCCTAGTAACAATCATCCGCTTCTAAGTGACATCCGTCATCATTTCTCTCTGCAGTCTCCGAGTATCCTCCGTCGCATCTAGATCACCAACGGTGGTCTCCCCAGGCTTGCACTGCTTTGTAAAGTTCTACATACTCATCCTGATCACCAACTCAAGATCCTCATCCTAATGATTTGCCATTGGAGTTAACACGAAGGAGAAGACATAAGATGGAAGTTGTGGGCTTCAACCCCAATAAAAACCTCATATATATGAGGAGAATCAAGTTTAAGCTTGGACTTCGCTGAGCATAGCCAAGAAATAGAAGGATGTTTGGAACCTTAAAACTCTAATTTAATTCGAGTGTTCAGATTTGGTTCCGTTTAAAGCTTTTCTCTTGAAAATGTTATCTTAAGTTAGGACTTAGGGGTAGCGGATTTTTCAATCAAAGATTATTTTGTAAGTAATTGGGGTAATGATATTTTTTGGCGTTTGAGGAAAATGAGTAGGGGTTGAGTAAAACTTCATAATTACCATTTACTTGTTGTGGAGATGTTGAATTGCGAACCGATGAACTTGTCTCGCTTAATTATGGGTATGCTGAGATTATAAATTTTGGAAGCAACAAGGGTTCTACGGTAACTACAAAGCATCATTCAAATTTTCATTTCTAAATATTTGCAAAAGCTATGATTTTGTATGTGCACATCATCACACCGTATCTTTTTATTTGTTTGAAAAATAAATAGCGAATTAAACATCGCAAAGTAAGTTTAAATTAGTGGGTCAATGTAAACATGATGAAGACCCTTAAATTTAAAATATCATAATTGAATAATAGTTGAAATATGAAATAACAAAATCTTAAATGATTATTTTCAAAAAAATAACTTTTTTGACTTTGAATAAACTATATCATATTTTTGATATTTTTTCCTTTGGTAATTGAAATATGATTACCATTCCAAATATAATTGGAGTAACCAAATAACTATTAACATCTATAATCCTCAGAATATGACACCGTTCATCGAATAAGGAATGTAACTTACATACGTTTATGATATCGAAAAATAAAGAATGGTGATAATATAAATGGCAATTCATTGAATTTTATTCATATTTTATTTATTGAACAAAATATTAATTACCATTCTGCATTCCATATTATCACCATTCTTTATTTCTCAATGTCATAAATGTAAACAAGTTATATTCCTCATTTGGTGATTGACGTCATATTTATAAGATTACATGTCATATTTGTATATTAGGTTATTTTCTTAATTACATCAACTATATTTGTAGAATATAACTTTTTTACCATTTAAATCAAATTGAAAACTAAGTAAATGTCTTATATTAGTTTATTCCAAAAAAATAGAAAATATTCATAATGAAAGCTTACCAAAAACAAAAATTGATAGTGAAAAAATAATGGTTAAACAAAAACTAGAATAAAAAAAGAAACAGTTGAATCTTACAAAACCAAGAAAACTCGTAGATTGACGAATTTTTACATATCATTTAGTGATTGAAAATGCTTAAATTATATTTTCGTGATTTGTTTGATCTGACACAAACAACATCACTATGATATATGTTTTTCTTCCCTAAGAAAACATGAGTAACTTTTTAATTAATTATGGTGTGACCATGTGCACGTGCAGCTTTTGAATATAAAGAAATGAAAACTTGAAGGGTAGATACATAGTTACCAAACAGCCCTTGCGCTTTCCGAAATTATAGGCCGAGCATACCAAAACGAGCGGGATAATTTCGTAAATTCACAATCCAGCGTCTCCACCAACACGCAAACGGGAAGTACGAGCCTACGACGCCGTACTCCGCCTCTGCTCCCTGGAATACCTTCATCCAAAAGAACAAATCTGATTTCATCAATTACTTACCAAATAATCATTTTGGATTTTAGAAATCCACTTTTCCCACACCCTAAAATAGACAACAAATTGAAGATAAAGGGCTTAAATGGGAAACCAAATCCAAACCCTAGAACTGGATTAGGGTTCTAAATCCCCAGCGGATTCTGGAGAATCGGATCCTGATCATCCTTCCACACTTGGATCCTCCTCCTATAAATGAGATTTCTCGGAAGGTTGAAATCCACAACATCATTTCTCTTCCTTAGTGTTAAGTCCGATGGCCGATCACGAAGACGAGGATCTCCAGTTGGCAATTAGGATGAGTATGGAGAGCTCCCCAAAGCGGAGCAAGCCCGCAGAGGCCACATCCGGTAACCCTGACGCGGTGGGGGATACGAGAAGACTGCAGCGAGAAATGATGGCCGTTGCAGCTGAGAAGCGGATGATGGTGACAAGGATCGCATCACCACCTTCTGAAGCCGTTGGTTGCACCAGTAGCGAGAGCCCGGTCGGAGAAGACACAGACGCTTCGCTGGTCGGGCCTGGCCTGGGGGAGCGGCTAACGCAGGAAGAAGCGGACCTGCTGTTTTCGATGGTTTTTGGAGATGGTGCTTCCAAGAAGATCCTATCTCAATGGACAAATCAAGGAATAAGGTAATTGCGGTTATTGTAGCGGGGGAGGATGTTTTTGAGGGTTTATGTCAGTGTTTACATATCTAGGGTTTGCGCCGCTGCGTCATTTGGTGAGCGTTCGAGTCCTTTATATAGTGTTGAATGTGGGTGTTTTACTATGGTTAAACTGTGGTTAAGCGTCCTACGATGTTTAGTTGGAGCGCGTCAAAGTGCGTGATGCTATGACTGTGTATGGTAAGTTTTCATTGCTGGATTTGGTCCTGCGATACCGTTACTTGGTGCTTTCATCCTCGATTGTTAGCTCCCATATCTATTATGTGCTTGAAGAATCATCTAGGATTTAGTGCGGCTTTTGTAATTGATTTACTCTTATCATTGGATGGCCGGCTGCCTTATGTTAGTTAAGGAATTCTAATGTTTGCAACAGGTTCAGTGATGATCCCGAAACTTCTATGGGTCTGGTGCAGCATGAAGGTGGGCCCTGTGGCGTCTTAGCGACCATACAGGTAAATACTAGATTTCTCTTTTGCTATATCTATGGATAATTGGAACCATGATCATTCGATGGCCAATTGCTCTTTTATTTTCCCATGAATTCGCCCTCGCATTAACTAGAAAGATAAGTTGCCCTTGTTTCCAGTATACCCACGTAAACCTTTTAGTATTTTTCCTTTATTATATGTCTGGACACTTTCTTTAGAATTAACAGGAAGGATAAACTTCTTTAAATTGTTTTGTTTGTCATTGGACAGTAGAGATCAATGTCTTTTCCTTGGTCACTCATTAGAGTTGTTGTCACTGTTCTTTTCTGTGGTTCAGTTTGTTGTAAACATAATGTTCAATGTCACTGAGGAGCTGTCTGTCCCTGTTCTGCTAATAGAATCATGGCTGGTGCTTCCATTTTGGCATGTCGTAGAATTATTGGTAATTGTTAAAGATAATCAATGATGACAGTTGCGGTATATTTGATCTCAGTGTTTTTATTGTTGTTGTCTTCTCTTGGTGCTATCCATGTAGAGATTTTCTTTTGGTTTTTTTAACATTTTGGTTTGTCTGTCTGGTTACAGGCGTTTGTTCTGAAACATCTTCTTTTTTTCCCGGATGAATTGAACAAAGTTGCATTGGGCACTGCTTCCAGAAGTTTGCCTAAAGATCTTCAGGCTGTGTCCTGTAACATCAGTTCTGTGCCTGACGATGTAAAGCTGAGGTATTATTTGGGAACCTCTATTGTGAATCTTCTTGCATTATCTAAAATATGATTGTCTGAGTGTAAAACTTGGTTACTTATGTATTATTGGGAAATAGGAATATGGTTCAGCATCATTTTCCCTCTGTCTGGTAGTATTTGAAAATTAATTCCTTCCAAATTCATGTGAGACTTCGTTGATGAACTCCCCTTGAATTCTCGGATTATTGTAGTGAATCCTTTTTCGATAAGTTGTAGAATTCATTTCCTTGTTCTACCAAATGGCTTTTGTTTCTAATCAATCCCAAATAACTTGAAACAAGAGTTTTTTTTAAACTTCCATGCTACAACCAAACATAAAGTACTGAAGGACTGATGATGGTTTCGAAAATTATTGTTCAACCTAATACATTCTGATATGAGTTTCATAAAACAAATGAATTCCTTGCTTTTTATGCTGTTAACCTATTTTCTCATCATTCATGTAACAAAGAGACAGAAGTTGATTGTACACAAATTCAGTACTTGATGCTGCCGACATCAGAGATTAGTCAAGAGTAGTCAAGATGCATGGGTTAATTATGTTTCAGAGCCGTTTTGTTATTTACATTTTATTATGGCTTGCATTTATCTGACATCCTTACCTTGCCATTTGATCTTCTTTCTTCTATTTTTAAGGGCTCTGGTTAAGAGCATGGGTGAGATACTGTTTTCATGTGGGAGTAGGCAAAGAGCTGCAATTGCTACACTGAATGTGATTGACCAAGATACTGATGGTCCGGTTGGGGATGAAGTAAGCCATACTGTTATATTATCCATCAAGTGTATAGCCTTTAGAAGCTGCTGAACTTGGAGCTTGAACTAATTAACATTACTGGCATCACTTTATTTTTTTCAGGCTATCATAAAAGCTCTGGAGAGTGTTTCTATTGAATCAGCCTCTGATTTGCAGAAGATTTTAAGAGTGCACACATACACATCAGAGGCAATTGCTTTGCAGAAGCTCGAAGAAATGATTCCAGTTTTCCTGTCACGTATGGGAGCACTGTTGTTTCTTATCTCTGCCTTGCTATCTCGAGGACTGGTATGCTTTTCTGGAATTCATTTTCTTCGATGCAAGAATTATCCATAAGATCTTTCTAGCAAAACTATTATAAACTGTTACCTAGGCCTACCAAAAACTATGTTGTCATATGTTAACAAACAGTTGTCCAAAACATTGTGTAAAATCTAAGCAAATAAAGGTAACCTTTTGGGCCAAAATGTGAAGTGTTAGTTTATCGGTATAAACAGCTTGGATTGCTGAATGAGACTGGATGCATCAGCTATCTTTTTGCCTTTCTTGTTTTTGTCTTCCAGTTCTATATTATCTTTTTCCCGACATCAATATCTTTACCTTAACTGCCAGTTCATTGTTTCTCATCAAAGAAATTATTGGTTTACTTATTCATGGTAATTCTGTTTTTCCAGGATATGGTTCAATCTGATAGGGATGATCCCTCTCTCCCTCTGGTTACTGCACCTTTTGGACACGCCTCACAGGTACACATTCTTGACAGCTGTTGCAAATATTAATTTATTGTTTACGGCTAGGACTAACGAGTGTTGAATGTGGTTCCGAATATTTGCATGATCCTCTACTCATCCAAGGGTGCTCTTCTGATTTTGTTTGACATGTCTTGTTTTTTATTATGGACCAGGAAATCGTCAATCTGCTGCTATGCGGCCAGGCTGTCCCCAATGTCTTTGATGGCAGGATGGATTTAGGTGGAGGCATGTCTCTAAATGGGATATCCACCAATGTGGAAGTTGGATTTCTTACCCTCCTAGAATCCTTAAATTACTGTAAGGTAGGACAAAACCTAAAGCAGCCACATTGGCCCATATGGGTTGTCGGGAGCGAGTCTCATTACACAGTTCTGTTCGCTCTCGATAGTTCTGTTCAAGAAGAAAACGAGCTGGAAGAAAGGGAGTCACAGATCCGGAGAGTTTTCGATGCACACGATCAGAGTGGTGGAGGCGGTTTTATTGGTGTGGACGGCTTCCGTCAAGTCCTCAGAGAAACCAATATCAGGCTTTCTCCCGAGAAAACCGATAGCCTCTGCAGCTCTGGGTTCATTGTGTGGAGTGAGTTCTGGCAGGTTATTTTGGACCTAGACAAGAGCTTTGGAGGATTAAAGGATTCGAGCGGATTGATGGGCAAGAAGGTGTTTGATTTGTATCATTTCAATGGGATTGCGAAATCTGATCGGAATGGTAGTCAGAATAACTGTGGAGGCGAGACAGCAATGCCAAGACCCAGACTTACAAAATTAAGAGTTTCCGTCCCACCTAGGTGGACTCCGGAGGAATACATGGCAGATGTTGTGGTGACCTCCAGCTCAGGTGGGAATGAATCATCCACTGGCAAAGAGCCTGAAGTGAAAAAACCGGAGCCATTGCAGTATGCACCTCTTGTTGATTGTATTCGAACTCGTTGGCCTCGGGCTGTCTGCAATTGGGTTGGGGATCCGCCTAGCATAGTTTAAGGTGTGTGTTGGAGGTAGCACACTTCCCTCGTGTAGAGACGATCAGAAGAGACCTCCCTGGTTCGAAGGAACCCGGATTAATGCTATGTAATTGTGTTACATTTGCCAGCCAGATTTAATTTAGAATGTTTTAGAGACAGGAGAGAAATTGTTCAACTCTTGTATACAAAAGATAGTGTTTACATTGTTGGTCAGAGGAAGTATTAGGGAAAGAGAGTATGTTAATCATCTCCATTCTTGCTGGTAAAATTTGTTGTAATAACTTCACATTCGATATTTAATTGTTTACAGAAAGAAATCCCTACTTGCCAAATTATTGTAATAACTTCAATTGGATATTTAATTGATTGAAGGAGGAAATCCCTGCTTGAGAAAGGGGATTTTGGCAAAAAAAATTCTTTTGTTCCAATATTAGCATTCTCAAATTAAATCAAATGCGTAGAGGAAGGTATTCACATTGGATATTTAATTGTTTACATAAGGAAATCCCTACTTGCCAAATTATTGTAATAACTTAAATTGGATATTTAATTGTTTGAAGAAGGAAATCCCTGCTTAAGAAAGGGGATTTTGGCAAAAAAAAAAAATTATTTTGTTCCAATATAAGCATTCTCAAATTAAATCAATTGCGTAGAGGAAGGTAAACTTGTATTGGCTGTCAACTCTATGACGTCATATTCTTTCTAATTCAATTACCCTTTGAGCATTGGTGTGTTTATTAAGTAGTACAGGACAGCCTTGGTCCGCTTGGAAATTGATTTTTATCCCATCATCCCTATCCAAAATTTCTTTTCCTATGGTGGTTGCTCTTGCTAAGATATACGGTTCAATCAAAGAGGTGAGTTTACAATTTTTTTAGCTAATTACTCTTAATGATAGTATAGATTAATCGTTATTGGCATTTTTTTTTCATGTTCATGTAAAATATTAGTACGACTTAATGTGATTCTTCCATGTTTAGATAGCCATGTTTATGTGCAAATCTTTTTGGTTGATAGTTTAAAAAGTTGAAAATATTTAGATGAACAACGGCAGAGAAATTTATTTTTACTTTTAACTTTATGGAAACATTATGTGAATATATTAACTATTTCTATTTTAATTGGTTTATTTTTATTTAATATGAAAGAAAGACGACGAGAGAGGAGCATGAGAGAGAGAACATTTGCTAGATTAGAAACAAGAAGGAATGAGTGAAATACATTTGCATCTTTGTGGAAATTTCTTAGGATCTACGGTCGATTGGTTGTCGTCTCCATCGCATTTGTTATCTCTCTCTACAATTAAGGTACTTCAAGGTAATTGGAGGATAAAATGGCTTTGTGAAGCTGATTCATGAATTACATAATCGTCAACGTTACTATCGCATTTTTCTATCTCTCCTAGGTTCAAGGCATTTAATGGTAGAAGTAACTTCCATAATCTCGTCCCAGTTGGAAGATCTAAAATTTTTGTCGATTTGTTACGCGTTTTTGAATTATGTTTTAGGAAAAAGACCATTATGCCTCTATTTTATAAGAACATAATATCATGCTATAATAGAGAGTACAACACCAAATTGGGACTTTCACCCTCACTTCTATGTCCCTATTTTATTTATAAATTTTTTTTTTGTATCTATGGCGCTAAAGTGAAGGGAGGAGCATGACGTGATAAGAATAAGGATAAGGATAAAGACTATTTGAACTCAGCAATAACTCTCTGTATCATTTATCAACCTACAACAAATTGATAGAGTTAGTTGTAGCTGATCCTTTGTTGTATTCAAATTCATATCATGTTATCTGTGCAGGCCATATGCCTATTTAATGTCTTTGTATTGCACATAATCAATATACAAGAGTTACTCATCGTATGGTATCATAGTGTAATTTGCTCTAATTGAGCTGAAAATTCATAGTCTATCTTTGCTGATCATCTCTTTTCTCTATTAGAATTATTTCTTTCTCTAACACTCCCCTCTTTAATGCTCCGTCCTCAAACTCACCTCTTGTTCGACAAATCCAGACATTGGCTTCAACATGTTTAATTGTCTTGATGTGACACCTGTAATTTTTCTTTTTTTTTTTTCAATCATTACAGGTGGCTCTTCCAGTGGAAACAACTACAGGAACATGTTTCTTACAGCATTACATTGAAAACATTCTGGCTCTCCAGGAAGTCAGCCTCAGTATGACATCAGGTTTTTCAATCAAGGCTCTCAAGCCTTTTCTAAATGGTGTATTGTTGGTTTCTGGGATATCTGGTTAAAACTATTCTCTTTCGAAATAATATTGTGGTTTCAAACTTATAGGTGAACGTTGCAAAGACATTCCTTTTGCTATTATGACTTCCGATGACGCACATGCACGCACAATGGAGCTTTTAGAGTCAAATTCTTATTTTGGAATGAAAGCTGGACAAATTAAGCTTCTCAAGCAGGTACAATAATGTCACGATTAATGAGAGTATTTGCATAGCTAATACCATTTCATGTTCCTTGAATGTGCCTTCTTAAGAGTATCCTTCCCTTCTGTTCTTAGGAAAAAGTTGCATGTTTAGAGGACAATGATGCTCGACTTGCTATGGATCCACAGAACAAATACAAAATTCAGGTGGCTTCTGCAGCAGAATCCTGTCTTTTGTGCCAAAAGTTTCATGTTAATGAAATCAACCTATGCACTTTCTAAATGCTACTTTACTTGAACAGACAAAACCTCATGGCCATGGTGATGTACACTCTCTCCTCTATTCCAGTGGACTTCTTAGTGAGTGGTATGCTTGATGCTTGTCTAGACTGGTGATTTAGGTAGTCAAATTTGTATTTATATCATCTTTCCCTTATGTTTCATGATGGAGATTTTGTTTGGTTCTGTTCAGGCACAATTCTGGTGTAAGATGGGTACTATTTTTCCAAGATACCAATGGACTCCTATTCAAGGTTGGTTTTTTCTTAGCATAATGAAGTTTTATAGATCATTATATAAATGCTTCCATCTTTTTGCTAGATACACAATTGACTTTATTGTGATTCATTGTCAGTAGGCTATACCAGCTTCGTTAGGTGTCAGTGCCATTAAACAATATGAAGTCAACTCTCTTGCTGTTCCCCGCAAAGCCAAGGAGGCTATTGGAGGAATTACCAGGCTAACACATAAAGATGATAAAGTTGTGTTTTTCCTTCTGCAGTTTGCATTTTGATTATGAAATGTTGTCACAGTTAATTGCATTCTGCTAGAGCTCCCGATGACCCCAATGCAGATGATTGCTTGAGTGTCTGTTCTATACTTTTATCTTGATGAGATTCATTGTTGAGGTTTTTCGATATTTTTTATCTCATTTGAAATTTCTTTGTTAGTCACATAGCCAGTCTAGTGGAGATTGTTGTTATTGACAGAAAGAATGCGTTCTTGATGTAGCAGAACATTTCGTTAATAATAAGGCATTTCAAATACGGTTTCACTAATTCAAACAATAATTAGTGAGTGAGGAAAATAAGTTCATAGTTTTATTCATATCCAGTTGTTCAGTCACTGCCACTTTACCTTGACTACAAGATTTGTTGGCTAGCATGGTATTTGGCTTTTAGTTGCTCCCCCCTCCTGATTACCAGACTTGTTGGTTTGCTGGTGAGGGGTTTCTGCCCAATCTGACTACCAGGATTGTTGGTCAGCAGGTGTTCTGTGGGTTTTCAGACTTCATGTATAAACGCTTTTTCTTTTATTTGATGGCAGTTCTTTGAAAAAAAAAATTAATTTTTCCAGGTAGGTCTATGGTGATTAATGTGGAATATAATCAACTAGATCCTTTGCTGAGAGCTACTGGGTACCGTGATGGAGATGTTAATTGCGAGACTGGCTATTCTCCTTTTCCTGGAAATATAAACCAAGTAAAGTCTGAATTCGTTTTTACTGTTCCTTCTTTTTGAGCATGTATTCAAACAAAAGTTATTCCACGCGTTCTTTTCCTCGAATCTGTTTATCTAGTTTCTTTTCATAATGATATAGGTGACGACTTCTTCCAGCTACTTTTCCGAACTTGAATTTTTATTGCATTTGTTCTTTCTTGGTCTGGCTTCATCGCATGGAAAATAAAGAACTTTGCTATACTTTTATTTCGTTTTATATGTATACACATAATCTACTTTTTTTTTATCTTTAACCCTGACGACAAGTTACTTGTATGATACAGTATTCCATCTTGTTGTTTAAGAGTCATCTTGATAATTCAGGAATCATTTACTGCGTGGTCTTGACCAAAGCTTCATTTGCTTTCATTTTTCAGTTGATATTGGAAGTTGGTCCCTATCTCGAGGAGCTGAAGAAAACACATGGTGCGATAAAGGAGTTTGTGAATCCAAAGTACTATTTCTCTGTACCATATATTTCCTTTATATTCTTGTTAATATACAAATGAAATGGTAATCCAGAGGCTCATTATGACATGATGTTTTAAACCAGGTCATTCCTCCGAACTATTAAATATTGTAGCCTGCTCCGCAGTGGAAGTTGTTCTTTAACTGGATCATCTAATTTTGTTATTAAATATTGGCGCAGATACAAAGATTCAAGTAAGACTTCATTCAAGTCCTCCACTCGACTAGAATGTATGATGCAAGATTACCCAAAAACATTGCCTCCCTCAGCACGGGTTGGATTCACGGTAATATTTGTTCTCCATGATTTCTGCTGGATAAGTTTAGTGTCACATGGTTTCCGATAGCATCGTGTAATGTTGTAATGGTTATAGCTGCCGTATCATCTGATAGCTCACTTCTCATTCCATAAAACCCCGTTTCTCGCTTTTTTCAGGTTATGGAGACATGGCTTGCTTATGCACCTGTGAAGAATAACCCTGAGGATATATCTGAGGATCACATTGTCGTCCATATGTTTCAGGATGTATATAAACATTGTCCTTTCAAGTTTCAACTCAAGAAGCTGACTTTCTTTACTTGTCTGATAATGAAAGGTGCCGAAGGGAAATCCATATCACAGTGCAACCTCGGGGGAAATGGCCATCTATCGTGCAAACAGCCTTATTCTTCGGAAGGTACTCTATTTGGGAACTTATAAAACCCTGGTATACTGTGGAGTTTTTCTTCACTTACACTTGGAACTTCATATGCTATCTAGGCTGATGTTCAAGTAGATGATCCAGTCCAACACGTTTTCAATGGTCAAGAGGTGGAAGTATGGCCTCGTATTACGTGGACACCAAAATGGGGAGTAGCGTTTTCAGACATCAAAAGAAAAGTTGGTGGAAGTTCATCTATTTCCCAGAGATCAACTATGGTGATCAAAGGTCGTAACATCTCTATTCAGAACCTGACTTTGGATGGAGCTCTGGTGGTTGACGCTGTCGATGATGCAAAGGTATGTATACAATCAGATGAGATATATTATACAGATTGCTAGTCTTTCACCCCCTAAGAACTATTGATTTTATTGGAGAACTAGTCTTTCGCCATAAGTTTAGCTCTACAATGAGAAGAGGGTAGATTGTCTGTGTCCACTTGATCAGTACATATTAATACTTAAAATACTTTGTGGCAGGTAAATATGGGAGGTCAAGTGCAGAACAAGGGCTGGGTTCTTGAAGATGTCGACTACAAAGATACATCCATAACCGAGGAAATAAGGATCAGAGGATTCAGAATCAATAAGATCGAACAACTGGAGAAACACGTCAACGCGCCTGGACAGCACGACTTGAATGCTTGAAATCGCAGGACTTGCTTCTTCAAGGCAGTCATTACGCTGCTTGCATACAATAAATCATTCATGCTACTGGAGGATGGAGAGGTGGAGGTGGAGGTCCAGTACCAGGACTCCATCTCTTTTTGCACTTACTGCAAGGCGCGGGGTCACACACGCAATGCTTGCACGCGACGACCCTTCACCCGTGGAAGCGACCAGAGGTTACTTCGCTAGTTGTGAGAGGTTCTGAGCCTACCGCTCCTCCTGAGCGTGCTTGGGAGTGCACGGGTCGGGTGTTCTCGTCCAGCCCGAACCACACGCCATCTTTCCCTCCGACAGCGGTGCTCGATGACACTCCCCAGTCCCTGAGGTTCTTCCAGCCACCGAGAAATTCCCTGCCTCAATTGATCCTCCACCCTCTGAGCTTGGCGTGGATCACCCCATGGAGGTTTCGTACTTACAGGCGGCCTTTTGCACGCATCCCACACCCTCCAGTGTGGTGCCTGTTGAGGTGTTTGTCACGCGGACCGAGCCACCGGTTTGCCCTGTGCTCCCTCCCTCAGCTTTAACCCGTTCTGAGTCCCAGTCTGACAATCTAAGCGACTCCACACCTGAGGAGTCTATTGCCTCTTCTCGGGCTCAGGTACCTCTCTCTACACCGCTTTTGGAGCCTAAGGTCACTTTGCAGGGTACGCCTATTATTGAGGTTGCGCCGGGCACTGAGTCTGGGTCTACTAGCGACCCCGAACGAATAGGTCACACCGAGTTTTTGGCAAGAAGACAGGCCTTGGCAGCTCCAGACTCACCCGGGAAGTGTTCTACTCCCATCCTTAGCACGACCAATAGGCAGACTTCTACACCACAGACTGAGCTCGATTGGGTGGACGTGACCAACAAGCGAGGGAAAACCAAAGCTCGCTCTCCTGTCCAGACCTTCTCCCAGCCTCCTTCCGCTACTCTGAACCCATTGCCTAGGGATGTGGTGAGGATTGGCACAGACTTAGTTGGACTCAGAGAGGGTGCTACCCCGCTCCGCACACACCTCGTCCCGTTTATTGAGGTGGATGACATCTCGGAGCACAGACATATGGTCGAGGCTATGGTGGGCAACCAGTCTTGGGCGGATTTTGTCGTGTTGCCTCGCCATCAGGTCCGCGTCCAGCCACCGCGTACAAAGAAACAGTCAGCGCACCTTAAAGAGTTTAAGGTTGGCAAACCTTGAGATGCGACTATGAGGGTGTTAGGGACGTCGGAAACGTTGACTTGTTCTACCTCTGCTACTTCTGCCAATTGTTGGCATGTTTGGGTTTGTTTCATTTCCTGCTTTCTTTTTCATTTTCTGCTTTCAGTCTCGCCCCGCCTGACTGCCAGGTCTGTTGGCCCGCAGGCTTTACGGGCTTGAGCATTGCCTTTCTCCACTTTTTTGCACTTTGAACTTTTTATTTATATATGTTAATTATGGAAGAAAAAAAAACTAGACTTTGAAACTTGATAACTATTATTTAAGTATATATGACAATTGGAAAGAAAAAAAAATTACAAGTAGGATCATTGTCTAGCCTATTTGTAAGGCAAGAAGGGATCATTGTCTTCCTTAAAGAAATATATAGATTTGGTGCATTTTAATTAGAGGTCCCACTTTTTTAGATACAGATATACCATAAGGGATCATTGTCTAGCCCTATTTATTTGTAAGGCGGTTCCCCAAATATATATGTTTGCCACCTTAGTTGGTGTTGAACATAAAATAGAGGACTTTTATTGAAACCATGAAGATAGTGCAACAAAATTACGAAATCTTAGCGATAAATTTTACTTCTCTTCAAATATTAATTTGTTGGCATTGGATAGTGGGTTACCAGGTAATAGCGTGTCCGGATTCCTTCGCTGGGGCAAGTGTTCGTGCCATTGAAGAAGAGGTTGTTAAGAAGGTTGAGGTTTATGTGAACATGCTCCTCCAAAGTGCAGAAGCCTGTCAAAATCAAGGGGTACATATCATTCTTCTTCTTTTTTTCGAGACAGAAAGCTATTACTTCATTCTCTCATTAGAATCATTCGGAACTCGGAACTCCCATAAAGCAGGTCATTTTCCAAGAAGTTCTAAGACCCACCTGGCTTGTGCTCGACAGGTTAACTTCTGCTGTATTCTGCAGAGTGCGGGACACTGAACATTCTTTGAAATAATATCAAATTGGATTAGGACTAATAGTGTTCTCGTGGATTGATCAGGCATTTTAGAAGAGACTTGAGGTTCTACGAAAAGCAAATACCGTGCAAGGTTGCTCTGATCCAAGACAACTTCAGGCTGCAGAACGTGAAGATGAACACCACAGAAACTGCAACCATTGGACACAAGTTTTTCTATTCCATGTCCAAGGTTGTTCCACTGATGCATTCAGAATCCAAACCCGAAGGCGGATCTTCTATCTCTTGCGGAAGCTACTCGCTGTCTAGCATTCCCGTGACCAGTTCTAGAAGCCAATCTTTGGCTTCGAGCAGAAGCATCAAAAGGAGCGATAGAAGCATGTCCCACGAGAGATCATATGCCCCAATCCTTTGTGAAGGCTGTGGTGCAAGGACCGAAATGTACATCAAAGATACCATGAGATTCTCTTTTGCTGATATACAGCTAGCAACCGATAATTTCGCAGCGGAGAACTTGCTAGGGGAAGGTGGTTATTGAGAAATCTTATCTCCTTGATGTAATTCTTGTACATGCCGATTACATTTATACACAGCTTATAAATCTTCTAAATATGGAACATAATCACAATGAATATTATGTGCACAAAATCTGGGATTCAAGATGGCTGATATCATGGAGAGAATCAATCTGCTCAATCAGGAGTGTAATCTGCTGCTAGAGTCATGGAGGTGGTTAGACCAGATATGGACATCCTATTACTCCCCCGCAAGCGAATGGTCGGTGACCATGAGCTTGGAGCGGAGGTCTTGAAATCGCGGGCGTGGGAGAGCTTTAGTTAGGATGTCAGCGACTTGATCACGACCAGAAATGTATTGCACACGGAGGTGGCCAGCCTGCACACGCTCTCGTACAAAATGGAAGTCGATTTCCATGTGCTTTGAGCGACCGTGAAAGACTGGGTTTGCTGATAAATAAGTGGCGCCTAAGTTGTCACACCAGAGAACAGGAGGACTTGGACAAGGCAAGCCAATTTCTCGGAGGAGTGACTGGAGCCATAGTATTTCAGAGGCAACTGTTGCTAGCGCGCGGTATTGCAGCCTGCCATTTTTGATTTTTCCAATAGTTCATCAATGTATTTAGTCTGAGAGAGAAGAAGACCATGCTGTGTACGTATTGCTTCAATTCCCTGAAAGTAAGATAAGGAGCCAAGGTCCTTTACAGCAAACTTGTGTTCAAGAAATCGTACCAGTTTTTGAATAACTGCTATGTTGTTCCCAGTAAGCAGTATATCATCGACATAGACCAGAACAAATAGATGCAGTGTATCTTTGCACAAGTAAAAGAGAGAATGATCGGTCTTTGATCCCTGAAAGCCAAACTCATAAAGTGCCGCCCGCAAACAATGGAACCAGGCACGAGGGGCCTGTTTAAGGCCATATAACGACTTGCGTAATTTATAAACGAAGTCAGGATACTGAGGGTGAACAAACCCAGGTGGTTGAACCATGAACACTGCCTCTGTAAGTTGACCGTGTAGAAAAGCATTTGAGATGTCAAGTTGTCGGATTGGCCACTCCTTTGAGATCGAGATGGCGAGTAGAAGCCTGATTGTTGCTGGTTTCACTACTGGACTAAATGTCTCTTGATAATCCACCCCCGGACGTTGTTGGAAACCTTTGGCTACAAGCCTTACTTTGTAGCGGGCGATGGTTCCGTCGGCATGGTGTTTGACCCTGAAGACCCACTTATTGCCGAGAAGATTGGTTGTAGTGGAACGAGGGACCAACACCCTGAAGACCCACTCATCGAGCATGGCAGCCCTCCAATGCGGGTGTCGATTAGCTTGTGTGTAACAGGTTGGAATATCCAGTTCATTGATGGCAGCGACCAATGCTTGAGGTGCACCTCCTGTCTGAGACCATGTTTTCATAGGGTATGTGCGGGTCGGTGCAGTTGTGGCAGTAGCCACTGGCAGTGGGAAGGAAGCTGCGGGAGGTGCTACAGTAGGAGGTAACGACGATCGACATGGAGCTGAGCAGGGCTGCTGCGTTATTATTGGTGATGGCCCAAGTGGGGTCAAGTTAGGTTGCCCTATCGCTGTTGAAGCTAGACTTGGAGGCCGACAAGAATAAACCAGTCTTGGGGATAAACGTGGTACTTGTTGGGGGCCTGGTGCTATTGGGCCTGTTGGAAGAATTTCCCTCGTTAAATCTGGTGAATGAGCTTCAATTAGCTCCTGGGGTGCAGCTGAGATTATTTGACCAATATGTGACTCCAACCTGTTTGCAACTGGGAGTGGGCATGTGAATATCTCTGTCCCAATTTGGCTTTGATCAGGGTTCTCGTGTGGATTGAAGACGTTGGCACGACCACCGGGGTACCTCGAATCTGAAAAAGGAAATATGGATTCGTCAAAGAGAACATGGCGAGAGACAACAATTTTATTGGTGGAATAATCTAGACAACAATATCCTTTGTGGCTACGGCTATATCCTAAAAACACGCACGGAGCTGATCGAGGCTGTAATTTATGTTTGGTGGTTGGTTTCATTCAAGGGTAGCAAAGGCAGCCTATAACTCGTAGGTTGGACAATGTAGGTGGGTCCCCAAATAAGCGCATATAGGGAGAGGTATTATCAAGGAGTGGTGTAGGTATGCGATTGATTAGGTAGGTGGCCGAGTCAAATACCAATGACCAGTATCGTAGTGGGATCGAGGCATGGTGTAAGATGGCTCTACTGGTTTCTACTATGTGACGGTGCTTACGTTCTGCACATCCGTTTTGTTCTGGAGTATATGGACAGGATATTCGGTGGGTAATACCGTATTGGGTTAGGTATTTGTTTAGAGCTTGGTATTCTCCCCCCCAGTCAGATTGAAAGGCTTTGATTGGTCGTTCGAAGTATTTTTCCACCTGTGTACGGAAAAGGATAAATGCGTCAAGCAGCTCCGATTTGCGCTTTAAGAAATATAGCCAAATATATTTGCTAAAGTGATCATAGAAGAGTACGTAATACGAATAGCCATCAAAGGAAGGAACTGGGGATGGACCCCATAAGTCACTACAAACAAGCTCTAAAGGACTCGAATAATGGAAACTGGAATCTAGAAATGGCAACTTATGCATTTTACCGACACTGCATCCATGACATAAGTGAGTGGATGATTTATTTGAGAAACTAATTGACTCAGAACGTAAAGCTTGCTTCACAGCTTGGAAGTTGGCGTGTCCAAGTCGTTGATGCCAAATGAAAAGAGACGGACTAGACACCAAGATGTTGATGCAAGGACCCGAAGTGGATGAGGAGGGCTGGAGCGGGTAGAGACCGTCTTTACTCCGGCCTTGGTACAAAATTGCCTTCGTGACCTGGTCCTTAACATAGAAATTTTCACCAACAAATTCAATGGAAACGTTATTGTCACGGGTAAGAGCACTCAAGGATATCAAATTAGTATTTGAGTGTGGAACACAAAGAACATTTGAAAGAGACACACGTGAGTTTGATAATGGAAATAAAACTTGACTGGTGTGAGATATTGGGAGGGATTGACCATTACCAAACGTAACTTCTTCTGTGCCTGAGTACTCGGAATGAATCGATAGGTTCTGAAGATCAGAAGTAACGTGGTGGGTCGTGCCAGAGTCTAGTAACCACTGAGAACCCTGAGGTGAGCTGGCATGGTGGGCCTGTGGTGGTCCAGACCGAGCTGGGCCACTTCTTCTTGCTAAAGAACATTCGCGAGCCAGATGCCCATAGCCCCCACAATTGTAACATTGAGCTTCATTTTCTTTAGGTGGAGGAAAGGAGGAAGACCCACCGTTGTAGTCTCGGGGTCCAGACCTGTTGTTGGATCCATGGTCATAATGTCTACCGCCAGTGAAATTCCAAGAGCGACGACTACCTCCTCTTCTACCATGACGTCCTCCTCCTCGATTGCTTCGGCTGCTCCTCCCATTAGCGTTAGTATAGTGCACGGCAGGCACAAGAGAGGGAGATGCTAAAGTGTTTAGCCGTTTAAGACTTATTTCTTCACTCAGCAGATACGCATGGAGATCGTCAAGAGTGACTGGCTCGATCCTTGTCTCGATCTGTCGGGCAAATGGACGAAATGGCTCATCCAGCCCAGCTAGCACTTTCTCTACCACTTCATCTTCGGAGACGGGATGTCCTAGAGCTGCCAATTGGTCAACAATGAGTTTTGCCCGCTGGAGGTAAGTGTCCACCGAATCAGTGCCCTTGTTTAGGGCTGCAAGAGCTTGTCGCAGACTCTGAATGTGCGCTCTAGATCCCGATGCATACACTCGAGCTAGTTTCTGCCACGCCTCTTTGGCTGTGGCACACGTGATGACTTGTGGCTGGATAGATTCAGACACCGAGAGGATTATATAGGACAACACTCGCTTGTCTTCTTGAAACTAGTCCGCATATTCCGGATTTGGAATTGTTTGGACAGAATCGCCTTCACCTGCGCTCGTTATGGTTGGCGAGGGGGCTGGGTGCTTTTCATCAACATGCTTAAAAAGGCCTTGGCCGTAGAGCACAGCCTCCATTAGACCACGCCATTGCAGAAAATTTGCCGATGTTAGGCGCTGGCTGAAGGGGCCTAAGGTAGGAGAAGTGAGGCTGAGTTGGGTTTGGGCCATTTTCTTTTTCTTTCTTTCTGTGTGTGGGAGTATAATCTGCTGGTTGGCAGAGACAGTTTAGAAAAAAAAATGGACTCTTTTAGAGTGTATATGGCTCTGATACCATGAGAAATCTTATCTCCTTGATGTAATTCTTGTACATGCCGATTATATTTATACACAGCTTATAAATCTTCTAAATATGGAACATAATCACAATGAATATTATGTGCACAAAATCTGGGATTCAAGATGGCTGATATCATGGAGAGAATCAATCTGCTCAATCAGGAGTGTAATCTGCTGCTAGAGTCACGGAGGTGGTTAGACCAGATATGGACATCCTATTAGTTATGGCCATGTGTATAAGGGTGAGCTGCAAGATGGACAACTTATTGCAGCAAAGGTCCAAAAAGAAGCGAGCAGCCAAGGATTCTCGGAGTTCCATTTGGAGGTTTACGTGCTGAATTTCGCACGCCACAAGAACATTGTTATGCTTTTGGGATTCTGTTGCAAGGAGAACAATAACATTCTAGTCTACGAGTATATTTGCAACAAGTCCCTAGAGTGGCATTTGTTTGGTAAGTTAAAACAAAGCCAAAAAATTTCTTCTTGTCCAAATACTGATATAACTACCAGTATTAGTTACCATTAGCAGATAATTCGGAAGATCCTCTAGAGTGGCGTCAAAGGCTCGCTATTGCCATCGGAACTGCAAAGGGATTGCAGTTTTTGCACAAAGAATGCCGTGGAGGTCCTATCATACATAGAGACATGCGACCCAGTAATATTCTTCTGACACATGACTTTGTTCCTATGGTAAGTTCCTTTTGCCTGTGGCATCTGCTCCGTTCATCTTCATACGCTTATCGGATTGCTACATGTTCTCTCTTCTCTCATTGCAGCTTGGAGATTTTGGGAGATGGAAGACCGGTGGTGATGATACTATGCATACAAGAATACTTGGCACATTAGGGTGAGGAACTGCTCTAGTCTTTTGTAACGTATTCAGGACTATAATGATAATAGAAAATAATTGCGATGACTATTCTGCAATAGACCATAAGTATAAGTAGTGGTTTAGAAAATAATTTTCGGATAGGCTGCTCGGTTTTGTTCATCTTCTGGATGGATCATTCTCATGTCTCTAAAAACGATTGTATGCTTACAATCTCCCTGCCAAAAAAAGGAACAATCAATCCATGCAAAGACATGTATAGCGAAGAATCCCACCTAGATGCACGTATAGTATACCTGATGACAGTAGAGATATCCAGCACCAAGACGAAGTCTGAGGTTGGAAAACCTCGTCTTATGCATATAGGCATGCCTAAATTGAGGCAACTGTGGAATCATAGCTTCACCAACCACCTCTTTCTGCTTTTCCCTCAACTCACCACTAATAATCGATTCTCACTTTTTCTGAGCATCGTCCTTCGAATGTTCAAGCCAATCAGATATTGGTTCACTATAATCTATAGCGGCCGGACTCCTTAGATCATTGTAAAATACATCCTGTTCATCATGTAAGAGCTTGTTAAAAATCTAAGATGGACAAACTTCTGATAATAGGAATCCGACAAGAGAGTTTGAAGGGCAATACCGCTACGAGGAAGTATCCCGAAGGATCATCCCGATCAGCCTTTTTCATTATCTTGTCTGTGGAGCAATAAATCATGTCTCTCATTTCAGTCAAGTGTTGACATCCTAAAACGAGGAACTCTTGGGTCTGCAAATTTTCCATATCAAACATTAACGATTGAACATCGCGGCATTAAACAGAATGTAGTTTTAATCTTAATAGTCTGATACTCTTAAGAGATTGACAATATGTACCACGTGTTTCCTTCTTTGTATACATTGTGATTGAAAACCAAATAAAGAGATCGCCATAGAGTAATCACAAACTAACTTAAAGAACTTTTGCACTTCAATTGCTCATCAGTTAAGAGCCTCATGTACAACATAATATTTGACACTAACTAAATAAGATATAAGTTGCTTGGTCATTTGCATCAAAGCAATACCTTCTCTCTGCCACGTTTATGTTTGGTATCATAAATCTCAACACAGAGAACAATCTCTGAAGGTCGCACAGTTGAATGTTCGTTGACCTCCAAGGACTTCATTGGCTGGAAGTACAAGGCAAAAGCATAAAAAGAGTATATCTTTCAAAAACAATAAAAATAAACATGATGAGATAGCATATAATATACAAACATCAAAGCCTTTTTCAAGGAGAGTTGTGAGTTCTGAAGACCAGAAATTAGCTCGAACGGTTCCTAATAATACCTTATTAACTTAAAACAAAATATTGTAAAAAACAGTACCTTATTCAAGGGATCTGCAGACATCAACGATTTCATCCTTTCAACTCCACCCTCTGATGGAACCGCTCTTTCATGCTTCTTTGAACTAGCACAAGAAAAAGAAATAGAAGTGCTAAGAATTGACAACCAGTGGAAACGACTCAATCAAACAAAAGCAACCTCGCGTACTTGCCGTAGTGCGTGGAATCTAGCTTCTTATCTATCTTGATCCTGCTTATTTTTCAGCTTCACCAGATTATCTACTCTTGCAAGGTCGCTCTCCTTCTTGTTATCGAATTTTGATTCGTTAGTCAAATAAGAGAATTGAAAATACCGACAAACATGTACAAGTGCTCGAGTTCAGGAACCATCTCGTGGGAATATGGGATACAGTTACAAGCTGTAATCTTCACAACACTGAAAATATGGATGAAACTGGAGAGCATAACAAGTCTATGCGCTATCGGAAAGGAGCACAAGACACAATTGTAAGTCGTCGAAAACTTGAACTACAACTTGATATCATTAAACACCAGACAGACTATACAGTTGGATTTCCAATACAGTGGCTGTAAGGTTCCTTACATCTCACTCTAATAATAAGATACCATACAAAAGAGAATCACAATGAATCACAGACAAAAAAGACAGCATAGAAGTTCAGGCAAATGTTCAGAGTTAATCCTTTTATGTTATTTTCCAATCCAAGGCAAACAGGAAATATGGACAGAAGACCAGAAGAAACAAGAAATATGAAATGTTTTGTCTGTACCTCTGAATTTTCCAAACACAAGCTCGAGATGCTATGATCAGTCCTATCATTAACACAAACAGTTGAGGATCATAACACGGAAACGAACTGATAAAGGGATGAGCCAACAATCTAACACTTACCGTTGTCTTTTCCCTGTCTCCTATAAATTCCCACTTTCCTCGTTATCCTGGCAAAGAACACAGTTTACTTAGCTACGAAATAATCCATTCACTAAACCTTCAACAAAATAAAATCGTGTCAATGAACTGGCGTAGGCCACCAAGGGAGATTACCTGCGACACTAAACTTATGAAACCGGAAACGAGGATCGCCATTAATATTCTCAATCTTCCCAACAACTTGCCATTCCTTGGTTACCAAGTTATAGGATGCAACCCGATGGGACTCTCTGTAGCCCATGAAGATAACATCTTGGTTGCTCGGATGGACTCCGAAGGCCAACAGTAGATCGCCACTGTCCACTACTCGTCGGATAAAGTCCGGACTGGTACTAGAGACTATATCGTTCAAGGCAATCGTACGTTCAAAACGAAACGCCTCATGATCACCATGTCCACCTTCTTCTTCCTCCAACTTCCACATGGACATGAAACGCTCTTTCTTTCGTGTCCCCAATTGAATCAACAAGAGCGATCCTTGTGATTGTGCCAGTTGAAAGTACCGGGAGTCGAACGAATTTGGAGTTGCGTTCAATCCAAAGAACTTGAAGTCTGGTGCATCAGATGCAACAAACGGATCGAAAGCAATGACCTCCTCCCTCTTGTTATTGTACCAGTAGAGCTTTCCTCCATGTGCGACCACATTACTAAAGCATCCATATCTAAAGCGATCCAAACCTGTTAGTGTACTCCATTGCTTCGTCTCGGAAGCATATATCCCAATTCGATAATCTCCAGAAGGGTAATAATTTACAATCCGAACAACCCTGTACCTATAGTTCGGTACGGGATCAAAGTGTGTCCCACCGTGACTGTAGAAGGGCTCGCAAACAAAACCAAGTTTACCGTGCCAACGAACACTGTCCGGATCGTAAGGGGGAAGCTCAACATGCTCCTTTGTGAAAGGGTTGACGATGTAATAAGTGGGGGAACCCGTCTCGCTACACACCAGCAGATCGTTGTACGAACTTTTAACTATGTAATTTGGTCGCGACAAGATGAAATCAGCTTCGTTAGTATCTTCACGATCACTCGAACATGCTAATATCCCAGTGCCGTCCGTCTTGTTCATGGTATTGTAGTCAATGAACAATAAAAGGTCGTCGTTAAAGTCCCTCCCATATTTCTCACGGTTGTGATCAATGAACCGACGAATAAAATATCGGTCGGAAACTAAAGAATTCCAGCGTTTTGAGACACACTTACATCGTAAGACATATTTTGTCGACGGGAGACGAGAAAGGATTTCCATCCACATGAAATCATCTAGTCCCTTACGACGAATTGTCTCTCTTTCGGTCAGAACCTCGTGACGAGGATCAGGAGCCATCGTGTGGTTTTCTCTGATCGGTAGTGCACGGCGTGGAAGCGTTCGAGAGGACGAGACCAGAAGCGGCAGAACGACTGAACAAGGAAAAAGGCGGAAGAGAAGAGGAGAAACTTAGAGCAAACTGTTATGGACTCCTATGATGTTTGTGAATATGTGTGTGTGTATATATAGGGAGGAGTCTTGTCTGTGTAGGAAACATATAAATGATCAAATTTCCAATTTGGTTGAGGGTTCCTTGTTGTTCAAGTAGTCTGATAAAATCGAAAATTTATTTCATTCTCGAACAAGTATACTAGTTAACCCATCCTGCGGAATCGCGGTGTTAAGGAAAGATTTTGATCTATTTGTTTTTTTCCTCAAAAATATCTTGATGTCGAATTAAACGACTTAGTTAATTTTTTGTTGTTTAAATGATTACAATTTTTTAATAAATAAGTACTTAACATTGTTATCATTCTAAAAATTTATTATTGATTTAGTTTTTGCGCCGAAGTGGGCTGTCTGTTTGTATAGGTTAACTCACATACTTTCAATTATTTTTAATTAAAAACACATCCGATAATATTGGAGTTGCACGCCCAAGTAGGAGAACCTAAACATCTTTAGGAACACGATAATTGATAAAATGATATATGGGGTGGGAAGCGTAATACTATCACGTAAGTAAGAATCAATTTTTCAAAAACGACTCGAAAATTGACCCGATTTTTAAGACAATTTTGGGATCGATCAATCTCATCGGTCAGATCAGATTTCAAAATTGAAAAACAGATTATAATTTATAAATATATAAAAGTTAAAGTAGTGGGTTTGGGTTGTGGGTAGGGGGAAGGAAGGAAGAAAAGTTGACTACCTGTACACAAATGGACTACCACTTTCCAAATAAAAAATTTAATAAGTACTTAACATTCTTATAATTCTAAAACTTTCTTATTGGTTTAGTTTTTGCCCGAAGTGGGTTGTCTGTTTGTATAGGTTAACTCATACTTCCAATTATTTTTTTATTAAAAACACTTACGATAATATTGGAGTTGCACGTTGAAGTTGGAGAACCTAAACATCTTTAGGAACATGATAATTGATAAAATGATATATGGGATTGGAAGCTATTTGAACATGTGGGGTTTAGATTTGGTTTTGTATGTTTATTTGGTTACAGTATTGTGATATCCCGTATATGAACTGTGTGAAAGGCTTAAGTGAGTTTATTTGCTTCGACTCTCACCGGCAAAAATGAGTTTCAGATGTCTATATCTGGGGTATGGGTTACCCCAAATAGTCTATTATTTGTTCCTTGTGTGCCTCTTCTCATTGAAGAAGCCTCATCCAACCTTGTTCCTCACCGGATCAATAAAAAGTTATCTTTTATAAATTTTTATTCTTCTGGTCATTACATGAGGTAGCTGTACTCCAAGTCACCACTATATCTTCAGCAACATGCCACTCGATTTGTAGGATATGCTTTTTGTCTGTTGTACTTTATTTGCCAAACTGGGTGTGGCTGAGCAGAAATCCCTCGATGATTGATTTGTTGTTGTGGAAAAATTTTGGCAGGATAGGTGTTTCTCATATTATGTAATTTCTTTTGCAATTTATTTTCATCTGTAATGATTCATATTTTGAGCGAATGGATCTGGTTGTACCTTATTTCTACAGGTTTGGTCATCTAAAGTGGTGCAACTGTTATATTCATTGAATGGTTGAATGAGAATGGCCTTGTGATGCTTTGTGCATATCTTTTATATATAAAGATTGAAGGTAAAATATAAAACATACATTGGTCTTTCTTTATATAAATATTATTTGGGAGAAACATTTTTAGGAAATGATATCATTTTCAGTTTTTCCATTTAGTAGGACATTTAATTCATTTCATTTTCATAATTAGAATCAACGGTAAACTGTGATTGAAAGGTTCAACTTAGTTCAGAACGGGAACTCTTTTCTTGTAGGCTGCAAAAATTGATGAGAATTATGCATTTTCCCCTAGAGGAAGCAACTGAGATTGACATTGATTACAAGGTAACGACCAATTTAGTTTTTCATGACAAAGAATAGGCATATCAACTCATGAGAAGCTCCATAGAAGTACGTGAAGTCTCATGTCTGGGACCGCACATATCTTAATCAATCCACTCGAGTTAAATATTTGAGAAACTAAGGGCATTACTTGGTCTTTTCTTGATACAAATTAGGAAGAATTTTACTAATAAATACTAGGATTAATTAGTGAGTAAATTGTATGAACTTACCAGGAAAATTAGGAAGAGGTTTAAGAGGTCAAATTTGTTGTGGAAGATTTCTTGTGCTTGGAGAGCCAAAAAATAGTACGCAAGACAAGCTGGTTACATGATTATTCAATGTTTATTGACGAAAGTATAGTTTCATGTAATTGTATGTAGGTAGACCTGGCCACGAATCGAATCCGATTCGTAATTCAATTCGATTCGATTCGTTTATAATTCGATTCGATTCGTGTATAATTCGATTCGTCAAAAATTCGATTCGAATTCGTCATTGTTCGAATTGAATTCGGTTTATGATTTTAATAATTCGTCAAACCGGCGAATTAAATTCGAATTCGATTCGAATTCAATTCGTAAAAAATTCGTTTTAAATTTGCCTAGAATTCGTATATATATATATAAGGTGGGAGCACTTTTGAGGGCGCCAACCCTTAAACTCTTAAACCACTAAACAAGGAACCCTTAAACCCTTAAACCCTTAAACCCTCAAACCCTTAAACCCTTAAACCTTCAAACCACTAAACCATTAAACCATTAAACCATTAAACTTTTAAACCCTTGAACCTAAGGATACGTAGGCAATTTAATTTGGTATATTAAGTGCAAGCGCAAATTTTAATTTTTTTCCAAAAAATATTGAATATTTATTTATATTTATTTTTTATTAAATATTAAATATGTATGAATTAATTCGAATTCGATTCGTATTCAATTCGTTTATAATTCGTATTCGATTCGTTCAGATTCGATTCGTTTATAATTCGAATTCGATTCGTCTTAGGACGAATTGAATACGGTTTATGTTTAAATAAATTCGAATTCGAACCAATTCGATTCGAATTCGTTCGAATTCGAACCGTGGTCAGGTCTATATGTAGGCATGTATACGATAGAATAAGATAATTAGACGCGTGTTCTACTATAGCAGAGTGTTCTCCTGTGTTTTCTCCAAAACCTAATAGAAAATCGACAATATAAAACTGGCAAGTATACATTAAAAGTCTTTTTTCCAACAATTACTATTGCTGAAAGTATAGTTATAACCCAATATATCATCATTAGAATATGCAAATTTTTAATATAGAATTTGAGCCATGAAACAGAATCGTAGAATGCCTTAATTAATGTTACCACGCCGATACATTAATCGCAAGTTGAAGAATGCTCATGGCAGTGGCACCACAGTAGACACCAAGGGGCAAGACAAACATCTCCCGTGGCCAGTTTTGTGTTTTCTTCTCTTTGGTTGACTTCTTCTTTTGGAATTCTCTCTCTCTCTCTCTCTCTCTCTCTCTCTCTCTATATATATATATATATATATATATATATATATATATATAGTGTTGTTCAATTTCTCTAACCCCAAGAGATTATGGGCCCACAATCAAATGTTAGCGAGCTCTGTTCTACGCCACAAATCAAAGGCCCGTGACATTACAGTCCGGGGGCCACTTCTCAGTTCACGGGCTCTTGCCACTTTCTCTGCCCACCCGCTTGTTTGACTTGGCATTCATTATTTGTCAAAATTTTTGGTACGAAACATTAAATTGAAGTGTTATTTTATTTTACTTGGTAGATATTGATTTTCAGTTATTAAAAATAAATAAAAAATATTGGTTTTATTTTTTTTTTCACTTTTAAAAAGTCACGTCCGATTCGAAACACATTAAACATACATTCATTTTTTGGGGTAGATTTCAACACTTATTCATAATAGACCTGTTCAACTAATTGTTCGTATTAGGCCAATCTTGTTTGGGACTGTTTGTTTGGTTAAAGTCTTAAGTACAAATTACTAAGGAAACTTAAAAAAATATATAAAAAGAGCAAAATAATCCCACTAGATAATGAGCAACTGATCAAAACAGCTTCTTCAGTCGCAAGATGAAAATGAAGCATCCATAAGAACCTAGACGATTGAAGATTCTATACATAATGTTGCATATCATTCAAAGAATTAAAGCAATCACTCTACAGTAGAAGCTAAAGCTATATAATCGTGAAACTTCCATATCTTAGATAACCATTATCCAGAATTACAACACATGCAAACTTAAGCTCTGCTAGTTTCCATGAAGCATCTAAGACTTTTTTAGTTTAAGCAACTATTTCGAAGTTTGTGCAACTTTGGGCTGTCAGCATCAAAGTGTTAATTTGAATCCCAGGTCTCCTGAAATAACAATGTAACAGGAGCTAGAAGACCGAAACAGTAATAGGAGCTGGAAGACATACATTCGGTGGAGAAGTAATCAAGCCTCTTGAAATAAGCATACGTATGAATAGGTCAAGGTTCCATCAGACAACTCCAAGCTAAAATATGATTCGAAGAAAATGTGCACAAGAAAACTAAAAAGCAAATGCTCTTCAGAAAGGTATTAAGCGGAAGAGATAGAACTTATAAGGATATATAACAATCTCCTTTTCATAGGTGTACTTGAAGGGCTTGCAATTGACCCTTCTTCTCCTGTAATTATTGAAGTGCATCGACTCAATCTGCAATCAAAGATCTTCAGCATGAAGAAAATGGAATGGTGGAAACTCAAAGGAGAACGACGCTGGACAGTATTGCATACCGAGCAATATCTCCTCGCAATATGTTTAGGAGAACAGTTTCAGCCATGTCATCTGCATTATGTCCAGTGGCAATTTTGTCTACTTTCATCAAAGCAGCACCTCGATCACGTGCCTTCACAATTATCAGAACAAAAGTTACTCTTCAAAGTAGTCTAAAGCGAAGTACATAGAATTTGCAGCAGCCGGGGCAAAAGGGTACCAAAATTTATACAACTCATTTCAGAAAACCAATTAGAAAAGTGCACAACAAAGCAGGGCTAGATCAAAAAAGTAATGTTGTGTCACACAAAACACAGAACAATCCCATAATCCCTGGTTTTACAGTGTGTTCGATCCCCGAACAACACCGTACTAGCTGAAATGTGATGCCTTGTGATCTGACTGACAGACAGTGTCCACAGACCAACTCGAGCTATTTCCGGAGTGTTTTGTACTCCTCGGAGTTCTAGAAAAGTAGGTCCACATCGTTGTTATGCATGTCTCAAACCATTTCGGACAGAACAAGAGGTATACAAAACTGATTCGAAAAGTGCAGAATTAAGAAACTCAAACCTTTTCCACCAGAGACACCAATCCCAATCCGCTCCCCGGGCTTAAAGAGGCGGTTATCCACAATCACTTGGTGAATCTCTTCTTCAAACGCTTCGTAGAAAACAGGAAATTCAATAAACAAACAAAGAAAAGGAGGAACGCAGAATGGACACGTCATCGTTGGATAGAGGAATCGGTAAGGAGGTTGGGAAGATTACTTGGTCGAGCGTCTTGGGTCGTTTAAGAGCGGGCCGCCTCAGGTTACAGAGGGAAAACAAGCCGGCGCCGACCTTCTTGTTGTCTTTAGAATCGCATCGCATTTACTTGTTTTGAGTTTGAAGTACCACATCGGTTTCTGTAAGTATGATTTGTATGTTTATAAGAAAGATAGAATACAAAGTATCAATTTGATCTATGTATAATCATTGTGCAAGGTCTTAATCCATGTTTAGGATGATTCTTGCCTAAAGACAATACTTAAATTAAATTTTTTATTTTATTAATTTTTTTTTAATGGACTGTGATATTTTTCAAATTTTAATTTTATAATATGCTCATTAAACATTTTTATAGTTTTTAATACAAGTGACACATTTTTATTTAACTAACAACATAATTATAGCTGCGTTCTGGTTGCCCATTATACTAATCAACACAGGTAAACATAATCAAGTTATAAAGGTCTAGCCCCTTAAAAGTCTTAAACTTGGACATGTCATAAGATTGCCTATTCTTTCGTATTCTTAGGAAATTTCAACAGTTCTACCTCAATTTTTATACAGTAATTTTGAAATTTAGTAAATTTTATATTGATAAACTATTGTAATTTTTATAACTAAATAATTAAATTAAGTCACAAAAGTTTAGAAATATTTACAGAATAAATAGTGACTTTCTATTTTATTAGTGGAAAATTAATGCTTTGGTTTTTCCATTCGTCGGGATCCACTACAAAATTTTTGTGACTTTTACAATGATATTTTTTGATAGGTCCTTTTACATAATGAAAATAGCACAATCAAGGAAATTCCTTAAATCATTTGCATGTAAACCGTATACCATTATAAATTAGTTAAGAGGAAAACTATTCAAGTCACAAAAAAATCAACGGAAACTTATTCCTATTATTGAACGAAGCAAGTGCACACGTTTAATAATATATCTGCAAATAGTAGACAAGTACGGCGGCTTCAAAACCATGGAATAGTTCCAGTTCACTATCGAAAATCTAAATAATTGCCTCCATATTACCAGCTCTTAGCCTTGAAATGCAAAAAATCTGCCTACAAAACAGCTGTGAAACTTAAAACAAATTTTAATTGAAATTCGGGACTAAATTAAATTAATAAATTGCCTGGAAAGATTAATTTAAAATCAAACTTAAAACCACAGTGACCAATTTGTAACAAACCACGTGAGTATATAAAGATTTTTCGGAAACTTGCGAAATTCCCAAAATGCCCCCGACACAACCTTCTCCTTCTTCCCCTTTTTCTTTTTTTCTCTCTCTCCCCGAACCCTAAAAATCCCACCGAGCCCCATCCGACCACCGGGAGCAAACGGCAGCGAGTCTGTTACGATAGGTGATAGAAAAGAGTACGAGGGAGGATAGAAATTAGGTAAGGTAGAAGAAATTGAATAGATTGGATAGATAGATATTGAGATAGAATTATAGGAAGATATGAGAAACAATTAACATATTCATTGATAACAACAATTGAACAAATAACATAATATATAGCTCCTGAAAGAGGAGTTACTACTACACACACTAACGTAACTCTTAACAACTTCCCACTATCCACATCTCCTAAATTCATGCTATTACAGGATACGTGCATAACTTGCACTTGTAACACAACTTAATAACTAGCACTAACATCGGTAACTAACACAACTACTTAGAGGATCGTAACAGAGTCATCTAACACCACCAGTCGGAATCGACTCGCCTCGACCTCCCGATCACGGTGGTACCGCAATCGGTGGTCATCGTGCTCCGGTGAGGCCTCGCGGTGGAGATCTCCGTTCCAGCGAGTTTCGAGTTCCCGATGGTGAGAACTCTTTCCTCCAGCGACGGCGAGACTCGAAAAAGGTATGGATGTGTTCAGAACATGATGTCGAGCAAGATTGAGTCGGTCTCCGACTTCGAAATGGTTGAATTTGGCCGGAAATTGAGTTTGAATGGATCGAGGGAAAATCGGGATTTCTGGGTTGGGTTTTTCAAAATCGGGATGTAAAATTACAGTTTAGTCACTCAATTTCCGCGTGTAATCAAATGGGTCATGGGAATAAAACAAATGTCCAAATTGGTGTTGGTCGAAATCCGATCACGATTAGAACAGATCAAGGCTTAATTCTCACGAATGTCCATGAATGTATATCTATCGAAATTATCAGTACTAAACTGAGAATCTCATTTTTCAGTGTATTTTTTGGGTGGCTGGTTACGAAATGGTCATAGGGGTTCCCTTTTATAGGGGGAAAAATCTCTGTACAATTAGGCCAACTTATCCATACTTTTTACTTTATGTCAATTTAGTCTTTATCAAATTTTTACCTAATTTTGGAATTTTGTGGAGCTGTAAAAATAACTTTTTACCTACCTTTGGATTTTATGTGAGTTAGCCCAATATTTGGACCTAACAATTCATATCTGAATCAAAATTCAAAATTTAAATTTGAGATGATTTGAATTCAAATATAAAATTATCAGAATTAACCTTCTAAATTTTTTTACTACTTATCGAATTCGAATTTTGAGTATCCGATAATATTGTCACCTCTGATTATGTTAATAACGTTTGTTGGTAAGTTAGAGTGAGAAGATGGCCGAGGATGTAATTGCTGAAATTAAGAAAAATATAGTTAACTCACTTGAAGCGGCTAGAAAAGTCTAGGACCAATTATGAGTTTGTGAGATCGTAGTTACTTGGCCTCGATTTATGAATCATGTGTTAAGCCAAATTCTAACAGATGAAATTTGATCACTTTATTATTTTATGATTTTGAATTTATCATCTTATGTTTTTGAATTATTATATATGACAAAATATATTCATTCTACAATATCAAACATGTCTTTTTCAAATATAAAAAAATAACGTTTAATATATTCATTCACACAAGAACGTCAAAATTATCCAAGATACTATCAAAGATACATTTGGAATAGTCGTCACAAGGTTCCAAATGAAGACCGAAAAAGTCCGCGAGGCCGTCCACCCGGGAGGCCGCAAGATCCTCGATACGATCGCTGAGAACTTGGCTCTCAAAGACGAAAACCTTGTCGCGACGAAGCATGTCCTGAGCGAGTACGGGAACATGGGGTCCACTTGTGTCCTTTTCATCCTTGACGAGCTAAGGAAGAGAGCCAAGGAGGAGGAGAAGGCGACGACGGACCACCGGAGACGGTAAGGAGTACGGTGTTCTCCGCAGTGTGCCTATCGCGTGAAGAATGGCTGCCCGCAGGCAGTAGCCGTTGTTCCTAATTTGATGTTACCGTGAACTTCTGTACTTTATGATAATGTTCCAATTTGTTTCTTTTGCTCTATTGACTGGTGGATAATTAATTAAAATTAATAAACCACTCTTTGTTTTTTGTTTAATGAGTGGTGTTACTAGGTAAACAATGATACCACATGCCATCAGTAGTTTTACAATTTTTTTAATAGTGATACGTTCTAAATTAGCATTTCTTGGTTACTTTTTTTTTAAATAGGGCTAAATATTGAATAATGAAGTCGTGGAAGGAGAGTGACTTGAACAGGGCCAACGACTACTTGGAGAGTAGACAGAAGAAAATGGGAGAGAATACAGAAAAAAATGAAGGCCAGAGAATATATATATATATATATATATATATATATATATATATATA
>SOPF01021623.1:0-24162 GCA_012979155.1 Hypericum perforatum
CTTTTTGGTATTTGTCATGATTGTTAAGTAAACAAATTAACCTATCGCACGTTTTATGACAAGAGAGACAAACTATTAAATATCCCCTCGGCATGTGATGTAAATGTCCTAAAAGAGTTTCATGTTTTACACAACATACACAGGTTAAATACACAATAAATCAAAATTCATAATCTTACTATCTTATATTTTTTAATTGGATATAAAAATAACTTACTATTTAATCATTTTAGATAGCCTACTACTTATACACGAACGTTGTAGTTCTGCCCATTCATGAGCATCAATTGTTTCAATTTGTGTTGAACCATATTGTATAATAAATTCATCTTAATAATTATTTGAACTATTTGATTATATATAAGTAAATTATTCTAATGTATTTTACCAAATTATCTGCGTGAAACCATTTAAGCATATATAAATGAACCATTTGAATGTGTGCGATTATCTGAATCATTCAAATGTACATATCAAACTATCCACATAAAACCACTTAAACATATATAAGCAAATCATTCAGTATAATTGAACAAAAATAATAATCAAAACCATATAAACAAACGTACAATACCATGCTTGGCCAAACTCAAACTATTAGATTAATAAGAAAAATTAATTAGTTGATTTAGTAGTCCATATAAGCATATGACATTTTCATCTTTTGAAAGGAAAAAAAATAAATAAATAAAGAGCATAGTACGTAGAAAAGAGAAGGAAGAAAAATCCTGAGATCTACCATACCTTGAACAACCTCTCCGACAAAGTTCCGGAAAAATCAGGGAGGGTTTTTAGAAATGGACACAACATTGAAACTCTGGTGTTGGGTCTGGTCCTGCTTGAACCGAACCAATTTAATGCACGAGCAAAGAATATAAACTGAGTTTGGACCAAGCATAAATTCGGAAATCACGATATATGGAAACTAGTATGTGACCGATTTATGTCACTATCGGGTTTCCATAGTTGTCCTAGGCCTGACCATGGTTTAGACCTCTGAACCACCGATTGGCCAAATTTCCTTGACCTAGGAATTTTATGGATGCGGTTTTTAACTATTGAATAGTGAAACTGCAACTTTGTAACCCTAACTATATATATCACACATTCAGTCTAAGCCGGATTGCTATTGAAGAACAAGAATTCGTTCGATTGTGTACGACCAAACTATGTTCGTAAATTGCAACTGGGTTTCACACCCGTGGAAACGAATCATATTTTGATTTATTTGGAATTAAATCGTAAAGTTTCTTTATTTTTTTTAAATAATAATGATCAAACATGGACCTTCCCCAAACTTTGTAAGAAAATCTTTGTTCAGGTTCTATATTTTCGTAACCGTGGCAAGGCCTAAGTTGTCTTTTGAACCGCAAAATTTTGATACAAATTTGTTTAATCTTAAGTGATTCGAAATTGAATTACTTGGTTGGCTGACGTGTTTGGCATAGCCTGGCCCAGTTTCGAAATACCACATAATCAGGCCCATTCCAGTAAAACATGGGCCCAATACAAAAAGCTGAGATCGTTAAGCCGGAGAAATCCTTGTCGTCGTCACCAACTTGGCCAGTTGCCTCGCCTCGTGAGGGTCTTCTCAACAACGATCCAATCCGTTTCGAGGAGCCAAGGGACGGAAGGAAGCAGGAGAAAGAGAAGGAGATGACGGTGTTTCACTTCTTTAACTGCGCCATCCTCAGCTTCGGCCCTCACGCCGTTTACTACTCCGCCACTCCTCTGTTAGTCCTAACTGGGAACACAGCATTGCTAAATACTAGCTAGAATTACTTAGTCATCCCGTTCGAATTTGGATTATTCGGTTCAAAGGATCGTTTTAACAGTAGTGACATTTTCGGGTTTGTGGCAGGTGAGAGTACGATACGTTAGGGACCTCTGTGAAAACGGGGATTGTCTACCTTGTGACAGCTCTAGTCAAGGTTAGCTTTTGCATTTGGAGGATTCATAATGTTCTGGGTGTTTGCGAATTAGTAGACAAAAAGATATAACTTCAGGGGACTCGAAATTGACAATTCTAACTCTGATGTAATGGATAATGGACGAAATGAAATGTGTTTGTGTAGTTTTGCCTGGTTTGACTTTTCGGGAATGTCTGCCTTGTTTCTTTTGCTTACTTGTTATCTGCTTATCTTAAATGAACTTGGCTGATCAACTCCTCAACCCTTATACATGCTTGATATGGAATATATTCCACTTTCTTGATCAAAGATTGACACTTTCTATTTCCAGGAATTGTTGAAAGCCCTAATCGGTTTTATCGATGTTGCTGGGCTCTATTATGCTTTGACCCAGTTGACTCACCGAAACATCTCTCTAAACCACAAGTTCCAGGCTGTTGGACTTGGTAAGCGCTAGTTTAACTTGCACAAATACGTCGAAGTAAATCAAGCTATTTATTTCGGATCTGTTTGATCCACTTATCTGTTCATTTATCATTGGGATTGCTTTTTTTGAGAAACATTGTGATCTCCTCTTGTTCAATCTTTTCCTTTAAAACAGGTAAGATCTGACCTGGGCTGGGAAGGTAACCTGATTGGGAGTCAGAGGATTGGAGGGCTTATCTTCTGAACTTTTTGTTTCTTCATAAAATTATATTTAACTTATTGCTCTAAGTATTAAATAGATCTAACGTAAAAAAAAAGTATTATATAGGATCTCTGGCATCCACATTGCTCCTGTTTGCTTCCTTCTCCTCTTGTACTCGATGTGAGATTTTAGAAAATGCTTACATTAGTCAAAACCTAAATTTGTGTGACGAAAATGTCTTGATGTAACACCCGAATAGTGTTTTTTATGACGTTTTTCCTTTATAATCTTCCATTCATCGCATTATTTTACGTGGGAGTATCAACTTATCATGGTTGTATCTCCATTTCTTTCCAAGTGTGTCTTGATACACAGTTTAAGTTTCTGTCACCTGCTCTTAAGTAATTCTGCTTCTCTTACAGGATGGGCTTTTGCTGATGCTGTTTTACACAGACTAGCTCCTCTCTGGGTTGGAGCAAGAGGCCTGGAATTTACTTGGGATTACATTCTACAAGGCCTCGAAGCTAACGCAAACTTGGTAAGTTGGCAGGTCCATGGGAACCATAATTTTCAAACTTCGGATGCATAACTGTCATTTAAAGAGCAAAACCATTCTTCTTCTTTTTGCGTAATTTGGCGTTTTATTTAAAGATTGATTATTTGACATTCACGATCTTGTTTCTTCTGAATTCAGATGTTGACTGTATCTCTTGCTGCACCGGGGTCTCTGATGTGGCTTCGCAAGAACAAACCTAAGACTTTGATTCCAATCATTTACGCATGTGCAGGGATAGTGGCGACAATGCCTTCCATTACTAGGTCAGCTCCTGATTTTTGTAACATCTCATTGAAAAAATTGCCTGCGTATTCAATGCACTTATAACCGATTCGTCTTCTTATCATGGTCTTGCATTAGCTTAGCTTCTATTACTAGCTTCAGCTTCCACATCTGCAAACTTCGTGTTTGAACTCGGATTTTTTTTTCTTATGTGACCCTCTCTCACTAAGCTGTTAATATGTCAGCTACATGAGGAGAGGATTGGGATGGCATTTTCCAAAAGTTGTGGGCTTTGAATTATTCACTTCCCTGTTGATGGCTTTAATTAGTTGGCAACTGTTTGCGGCATGTCAGAGACCCTCTTCCTGAAGGAGCATCGCTACTTGCATCTCCAGCATCAGAACAGCTTCAGACAGCACCGTTTTTGCCCCAATCTGTTGGATTACCGAGCGGTTCCCTTGTAGGAAGGACCGGAAGAAGCCGTTGTAGTACCAGAGCAAACTTTACTTCCTCCCAGGCAACTTACGGAAACCATTGATTCATTAACTTGGTTCTCACTTTGCTTATAATTTTCTTTTTGATAAAGGTTGGAACAATGCAAATCAGTACCATATAAGTAAGTATACTTCTATTGAGCCAAAATCATTCAAGTGTTGAACATGAATTCCAAACAAATTGATGTTCTACAAGTAGATACATATAAAGCTTTACTGAAACAACATTCATCTAACAGAAGCAACAAATTCTTGCTCTCTGTTATTCAAAGAGAAAGAACTCACTCAGACTCCTCAACGGCCGCCTCGATCCGGAGGAGCACAAACCCGACAGCGACTCCAACAAGGGTGAGGCCATTGATGATGGCAGCAATCTGGAAAATCTCCCCAACCTTGTTGCAAGTAACTGCGAATCCGCCTCCACCACCACCACCACGGAACCTTCTCATGTTCAAGTTGCTGACCACCTTGGCAAATGCCATCCGAGAGGAGACAGGCTTCCCGAGCGTGGACAACACGTTGTGCGCCTTGAGACCCGAGTAGGAGTTCAACCCTTTAACAAAGATCAACTTGGGCTTGGTCTGTGGGGTCCTGCCTCCAAGATTAACAAATGAACCAGACAATGCAGGGGCAGCAACTGTTGCCATTTCTGCAATATAGCACAGGACTTGACAAATTAATCGCAACCCTTTTCGTATTAAATTAAAGGAACAAGGCTTAGTAACGGAAAATGGGAAAGACAGAGTTATTACCTGTTGAATTTGAGGGGGGACTGGCTGAGAAGAGAAGGGAAAGAGGTGATGAGGCTTTTTGTACTTGGGGTCAGCTTTGGATAAGGTGAGATATAGAGTGGTTGGTTCGCAGGCAATTTAGATGACATGACATCTATACAAAGGGCGTATGGTGGCCACAGAAAGTGGCAATTGGGTTACTTGCCAATCGTATGGAGGACACAGGCTCACTCCCATAATGAAGTAAGTGGTAAATAGCTATCTATATGTTTAACACCTATTAACTAAAGTTTGAGTTTGACTGTTAATCGCGGAAATCAACAAAACTCTCAATAACACCATAGTTTACCATAAAAGTTTGCTTATTTCGTAGAATTGTAGTGACATGAAGAACTGAAAACGGCAAGCCACTTGATCATTTTTAATAGGGTAAATGACTCAAATTCTTCCCTCAAATTTGGTAATCTATTTTCACATCCTCCTGTTCGGTTTTATTATATTCCGAAATTTTTGTTGTTGCTTCCGAAATCAATAATTTTTTTTTTCCAACGAGCCCCTACTTTGAAAAAGACAAATATAGCTCTCTTTGTCAATTCCACGGCCTAGATTTATAAAAAGGGAGTTGGATTAATAAAATACAAAGGGGAATTTTTTTCCATAATAAAACCAAATACGAGAATGCAATGTTGAGGTATAGAATATGACGATAGCCTCAAGATTTGATTTGGGGACGATTTGGTGCAGAGACGCTTGGAAAACCAACCGAATTAAAAAACGGAAGTTTAGAGATAAACGGAAAAAGCGACAATATTTTTAGTTGAGGGGTCACCAATCGCTGGAGGAAGAACACGGGATTTGGTTTGAAGCCCCAGCAGTCGCTAGAGGTGCGCTGGATAGTATATTTTCATAGACAAAAATGCTCCTGGTTGTCCAACAACCCTAGTGTTTGACTTATCTCTATAAATAACTTATAAAATTTTCTTGTTTATGATTGTTGTCTTTATAGAGTTGTATTTCTATTGTAAATAGCTTAGAGTTCATATCTAGTAAAAACGTTCCCTCCCTAATTTGGCATGTCCTCGAACATAGACCTTTCGTCAAACCAAGTTACCAAAACGTGTATCTCACTTCTTGTCTTTGATTTGTCGTAGTCGTTTTGGCTTCCTTTTTTCGTGGTTTGTTTTCTAGAGTTTGCTCATGAAGCGCATTCGAGAGGAATTTTGGTTGTAAGGATTCCTAACATGCAAAAATAGAGGCAATGGATTTAGTGGGAATGTATAAAATGTAATCCCCATTATAGGAATTATTTGTAGACCATCAGACGAAGACTTTAACTCTAAAATTTAATCTAATAGTTATTAATGGTTGAGAGCATAACTGGTATTAAACAAATATTTAATTAATTACTGTATCTCTAATTATCTTTATTTTATTTATCTAATATTTAAATTTAACAACCAAACCCCTTACATGCAACTGCCCAATACCCCTCAACCACGACCAACTTATCATCGGCGGTCCCCTGTAATATCGACGTAGAAGTTTACATGTAATATCGACCTAATTTCTAATCGACGATGTGGCTTCTGTTTTGGTTTTTCTAATGCCACAATTAGCATTTATGTCTCTTTTTGTACTGGAATTTGATGGGAGTGCAGAAGGAAAGAATGGAACCGGAAGATATGTATGTCCTAGCTTCCGATGGTTTTATATTATCCACACCTTCAAAGTCCTTTCCACATAAAGCTCCCAATTGCTCTGAGTGTGTTCCTCTTTTCTTGAAGGTAATCACTTGTCATTTTGCATTTCCAGGCGTTAGAGCTAAGGTGTTTGATAGTTGAAGGAATCGATCAGACCATATGGGTTAGCACCAAACATTAATATTCATTGTTACTATTATCTTTGTTCACTAATATTGATACATTTGTTCTCTAATATTGGATACATGTCTTGTGCAATATTAGTCAAGCAATATTTTTAGTATTTGAATGAATATTGTAAAGCTGATTTTGGAGGTGTAATATTTTTATGGAATTAATTTTTGAATATTTTGTTAGTTACTAATTTTTTGTCATAATTTCTTGTTGAATGATTAATTTATCTCTTTAACATTCTCCTTATGTTTTCGTAAATAAATAAATACAATTATAACAATTATAGTAAACTATGCCCAATCCTCAAAGAATCTCAAGTGAAAAATGGATTACCGAACAATATAGACCAAATCGGTCATTTAGCAATATACAAATACGAAGAGAAATTTTCCTTTTTTAATAATTACCTAGTCATAACCTTACTGGATTTTAAATAAAGAGTCAGAACAGCTCTCTGGATACCATCGTTTCCATTTGTTCCTTCCCATATAGGAATTACTTTTGAATGTCAAAATCTGCACTCGTCAACTACCCGTAATAACTAATAATGGCTACTTCTAGGTTCCAAAATTGGCAAAAAAATAGAAGCTAACAAAACATAAGGACCGTATTCTACAAGTAGACTATGGCGAACACCTGAAATATTGAGCACGAACTAATAAATATAAGAGGAGGATATACCTTTCTTGTCAACTAGAAACTAACATCATGAAACCTTATGATCGTTTCACGGAATTACCTGGTTTCATATTTGTTTCATTACAGATCAGAGTTCCCCAACTTCCATGGCTCCAATAAAACTCGGTTGCCTCTTTCTCTTTCTGAGCCTTGAAGACAAGAAGATCTTTCTCCTTGAGATCATGGTCCTTCGAGAATGCTTCCCGACCATGAGAGAAGAACATCGCATCACGAATTGGTGTCAATTCAACATCCCATCGGAAGCCACTAGGGCCACTTAGAGTGACTTTCTCCGGCAAATTTGCTTTTAAATGCTTGTAGAATTGCTCTGGGAGTGCCTGTAATCAATACGTCTATCAGATATTCACCAGAGACCGGAAATGGAGAGCGTCGAGAGAACCCACGAGGGAAAAGCAACCCTCGGGTGGAAAAAAAAAATGGCCGGGTTATTTCTCTCTGTTCCCGCACTTCTTAATTCCATAATTTTTAAATCGACGGTTAGTTCGATCGTCGAACCGTCAATCACCCATTCTACTGGCCAGAAACTTATAGTCAGAACGGTCACCTAATGAACTGGGGATTAATCGTTCATATGGATACTTTATTTGTTATATTTTTTAAAAATTGGTATGATTATATATTATTATTAATTTATTACATAAATTTGTTATCTATATACCTATATATATTCAAAAAAATTACAAAAAATAAATTTTTTTTTAAATATGAAATTCCGTCTAATTGGTGATCCAACCGATCCGACCAGAGATCACCCAGCAAACTGGGTCGATCTCTTGTTTGTTTTTGAAAACTATGCTTAATTCTTCTACAATGTTCAGTGTTATAGAAAGAACAATATATCTAATCTCTCCGGGACCAAAAGAATGACACTTTCACGTATATTTTTAGTTTGCATGATATTTATTAGTTTTAACCACCTTCATTTTCCTCGTTTTAGCGCCCGATCATCAAAGAGAACATCTTTAAATTTCAGATTTTTTTGGTGAATCTTATAATGACAAGTTAGTAAGTGGTTCAAATTTCTGTCCCTTTAAATTCGTTGAAGGACGTGTTAAAATCATTGTTCTTAAAGTAAAAACAATACAGCCTGATCAAAACAAATCCGGCTAGTTAGGTTGACACATGAACAAAACCAAAAAGTTTGACTCAAGAACGCATTTTTTTGGTTGGCCGAGAGAAAAATGCAACAAGGGCCCGACTTTATGGTCCTTGGCGGACATAATCCCAGAAACTCATTTTAAAAAAAGGAACATTATATATGTATATTTCTTAATTTTGGCTTTAAAAAATCAGAAAAGATCCGACCAAAATCCCTACAACCTCCGGGTCATTTTTAAAACAATGGTTAAAATTAAATGATGCTTAATTTTAAAATTTATTCATAGCTAATGCCTAATGACACTTAGTTGACTCTAGTTTATAACTTTCTTAACGATTTTTATTATTAAAAAGAAAAGGAGTTCCACAATTTCATCGCACCCAGAATCATCCACCAACAAGCAGCTATGAGGCATCCGGCATCCCCCAACCAATAGATCACATGAAGGGAGACAAGAGGGGAGGAGGAGAAAAGAGATTGAAATTATGTTTACTTACAAGGGTATCACAGACTTCTTCATATGAAAGTTTTGTTATTTTAGAAAACACAGGGTGTTTTGTGGATGTTTCTAAAACTCGAGGGCTAAAAAGTATTTTCTCTATAATACAGAGTATAACTGGTTGGACACAAAGTTCTAATCATTTTCCCATACCTTCGGACCCTGATCATACTCGGCTCATTTGGTACATTCCATATACGACCCAGTTTTCCAAAATAATGTCAAAATAAATCCTAACCAACTCACTGAGAAATGGCTACTTCTGGTTCCAAAATAGACAACAAAAAAAAGAGCAAGAAAAGCTCACAACAGACAAGGACCTTAATATATAAGAAGATTAGAAGTTAAGCAAGTCAGTCAATGCCCATTATAGGCATCCCCATTTTACAGCTGAGCTAGGGGGCGAAACCAACAGGACAAGGAGACCGTCAATGTTACCGCGTTTCTCTCGACTCCCTGTCCTATGGAGATGGCAGGGGCGCCGGTTCTTCTTCACCTACACGGAAAATGCTGACCTCTAGAGTGACAGGTTCATTAACTGGGGAGGCCACCGGCTCAAAGTTGCAAACATCAGATTCCTGCAATCTGTTGTCGACTACGAAATTCCTCCACCCAGCGATAAGTCCACCACGCTTCTCCATAACTCGATATCTGAACTTGGTGATCCATGTTTTACCATTGACGCGGAGGATCACGTCTTGTTTCTCCAGAGAGGGAAAATATTTGTTGATCCATCCTACGGGGATTCCCTGAATTAACATGAATTCTAAGCAATTGTGCAACTATTGGGGAAACGAAAAGACAAGAAAAGCACAATTTCGAAGCTTAAAAAGGGGAAGGGTTGAACGATGCAATACCAACTGGCCTTTTTTGCTTATGTGTGATGGCTTCATCACCAGAGTAAAGCCGTTGTCGCTTTCTTTAGACTGTGCCAATTGTAAAGTTTTTTGTATCTCTTCCTCTGTCACGAGCCTCCTTGAAACATATGGCGTGCCAACACCTGAAATCTTGAACAGAAACTAATAAATATAAAGGAGGATAAACCTTTTCTGTCAACTAGGAACCAACATCATGAAACATTCTGACCATTTCACAGAGACTACCTGGTCTAATGTTTATTTCATCATCGATCAGAGGTTCCAAACTTCCTTGACTCATACAAAACTCTGTTGCATTATTGTCCCTCCGAGCCTTCTTGGGTGTAGATTGTAGTGTACTAGGCTGTCCTCCTGGAGATTCAGTTATGTCATTCTCAATCACTTTACCAGTAGACGTACCTTCATCAACATCCTGGTCAGAATTTAGGGGACCATCACTATCTGGACAACTGTCAACTAGTTTCCTTTTCACTTTGCTGTCACGGTCTTTTCCCTTTTCTACGTTTGTGCATTTTCGTACAAAGTAGGAAGAAGGCTTTTCACACATGCTCCGCGAATCAAACATTGTAACGTCAAACCCTGAGTCGCCATTGTACTTAAAGACAAGAAGATCTTTCTCCTTGAGATCATGGTCCTTGGAGAATGCTTCCCAACCATGAGAGAAGAACATCGTATCACCAATTGTTATCAATTCAACATCCCATCGTGAGCCGCTCGGACCACTTAGAGTGACCTTTTCCGGCAACTTAGCTTTCAAACTCTTGGAGAATTGCTCTGGGAGTGCCTGTATTATTTTAACCAATTCTGATCTCAAATCACTGCCTACCAACTTCCACACTCACGAGCTCTAATAAACACTGGAAAACGACACATTGATGCAAGCAAATTCCAGTTTGATTTGAAAAATGACAGAAATTAAGCTGAACAAGGCAGGCACAAAAGTAATCTCCACAAAATCCATCCCCGAAAACAGGTGATTTCCAACTACCCCCAAAGCAAAGGCCAGTTCGAAAACATGACATGCCGACCATCTCTGAATTTTTATTACCGACTTACCGTACATTCAACCAAAACGTATCCACAAAACCTCAAATCTTTTGACAGATTCTCACAGGATTAACACTTAACAGAAGATCTAGTCAGCATACCCAACAAGCAGAAGTACCAAAAACCCAATGGTTCAAATAGATATCTGACAAAAAGAAGAAGCAATTGAAAGAGAAAGAGAAGAGGGAGAGATTTACAAGATGCTTATGAAAACCAGAACGCAGCAAGACAAAGAACTGAATGTACTGGAACTTGGTCCAATATATTTGCTCTTCCCAGCTTCCGCCGACCCTGGACGCTCCCTCTTCCTCCATTTCCTCTCGCCTTTTACAAAAAAAAAACAACAAAAAGATCCAATCTTTCACATGTGAACAGAATAAACAGCTTCCGAAGAGGAGCAAGAGTGTGGAAATGGAGAGAGTAGAGAAAAGCAACCCTTGTTGGGTAAAAAGGTCGGATTGATTCTGTCTTCTTCTTCTTCTTTCTCCAGATTGGATTGAAAGATTGAATTAGGGTTCTAAAGAATTAGGGAAAAAGAATCGAGGGATAGAAAAGGAGAGCATTTAAAGTGAAGTACTTTCTTTTAACTATTTGAGGTGAGGTACGTGTTAGGAATTTTTTTTTTGTAAAAATTCAAAAATACTAGTAACAAAGTAAAAGATATACATAGACTAGTTGGAAAAAAATTATTATTACAAAGTATGAAAAATATGTTAGTCATTACGATAATAAATATATTGATATCACAAAAAGTATACACAATCTTTCATCATTTCAAACCATTCAAAATAATTTTCATCATTTTATATCTAATATACTCCCTTAAAAACATATACATATTCACTAAATACGTTTAAAATTAAAAAATGTATGGAATATGTATATGTTTTTACAGTTTGGGAAAGTATCCAAAATTTTACCGTTTTGGAAAAAAGGTACCGAGAGAGAGAGATAGAAGAGTAAGGAGCATAGTTTTCAAAAAGGGACCGGAGATCGACCCGGTTTGTTGGACGATTTTTGGTCGGACCAGTTTGACTGGTCGGATAGTTGGTCGGACTAGATTTTATATTTAAAAAAATTCTATTGTTTTAAATATATATATAGGTATATAGATAAAAAATTTATGTAATAAATTTATAATAACATATAATCATAGTATTTTTTATAAAATATATCAAATAAAGTATCCATATGAACGGTTAATCTCGAATCGAAAATAAATAAATAAAATTATTCAATATTTTCTGGTTGAACCACCCAATTTTCTGGTCGGACTGTCCAATCGGACTGGAAAATCTCAGAAAATCACTGGTTTGTTAGATAACTGGTCGGATTAAGAATTTTTGGCCGATTGGGTGGGCAATTCGCAGTCCGACCAGTTGAACTGCCGGTCGGACCACCAATTTAAAAACTATGGTAAGAAGAGGACAGAAGAAGGTAAGATAATGTAATTGAAAATGGATAACATTTTAAATACAATTGCTAATTATATTATCCTATTTAAACGAGACTAGATTCGGTCCTGGAAGTGATTTCCAGGACTGTCCTGTAACTAGTTTTGTTAATATATTCAAATATTTTTTGCAAAACTAGTTGAACATATTAAGAAAATCAGTTGAAAATACTAAGAAAACTAGTAGAACATACATACGAAAACCATTTGAACATATAAAAGGAAACCAATTGAATTTTTTGCTGGAAACAACTTGAACATTCATTGTGAACCACTTGAAAATACCAAGAAAACTACTTGAACATATTAAGAAAATCACTTGAATATTAACTGACAAACTACTTGAACATACTAAGAAAACCACTTGAACATACAAGCAAAACCACTTTAACATACTAGGCAAAAACCACCTAAATATACACAATGAGCTACCTTTGTAAAGTTAATAATAGCTCCGAACACCCAAAAAATGAAATGTTTGCTGAACGTCAGGAGAGTTACAGAAATGATGTGGAGAGGGCATTTGGAGTTCTCCAAGCTCGCTTTGCTTTTATAAAAAAATCCATGTCTTCTTTGGGATTAAGAATTTATTGGAAAAGTTATGATAGCTTGTATCATAATGCATAATATGATAGTGGATGATGAACGTGATGGATATGGACTTTATTGTCCAAAAGAATTCATCAATGATAGACCAGGTAGCAGCACCTCCACAAACTATGAATACTCTATTCAAAGCATTGGATCTCTATCTAGTTTCATGATCGCTGATTCTCAAATTCAGAATAGAGAAGTTCATATCGCTCTTCGTAAAGACTTAAATGAGCACGTTTGGACTAAATTTGGTAGCGGTATTTAGTTATGTAATTTGCAAATCTATATTATTACTTGAATTTTGAAGTTCTTTTTTGTAATTCGCAATTTTTAATAACATTTCCATTGCACAAAATTTAGTGTTTCAATTATTTTTAGTATTTTCGAAGTTACACGAAAAATACTCGAATTTGGTAAAGTTAGCTGAATTTATAAAAAACTGAGGTGACAAAAAAGCTGATGTGGCACATAAGGCATGGCACTGAAGCGAGAGCACCACTGTGAGCTGAAAACTGAGAGTAAAGGCGCGATAACGTGGTACCCAGGGCGTGACACTATAGCGGGGACATGAATGCGGATGATCTTATGTCTTTTATTTTTCAAAAATGATTATCTTATCAGTTTTTAGTTTAATTATAATTTTGGATTCTTTGTTGATAGCATTAATTATGTTATCGTTATTTTATGAGCAAATTATTCTAAAATTTTATTCTTAAACTAATTCACCTATAGCACCATTTTGTTTCTAAATTTTGTTTTTGTCCTTATATAAATAAAAGTCTCACATCCCATGACTGATTTACACGAAAATAATGTTGACAAAATTTTATTTGCAATGATTAAATTGAACCTAAGTTAAAAAAATATCTTCTTCAAGTAAAATAAAATTAAAACCAAAAAATGGAGTCTATGGGAGTCCACGCTCCCGGGACTCGCATTTAGGCTTGCATCTTCTCCCAATCTGTCGTCAGCTTCCTCGAGTATTGCCGCAACGCCTTCTTCATATTGCTCGCCGCCGCTAACGCCAACAACCACTACATCATCCCCAGAAATGCCGAGTTCAAGGACTGAGCCTCGTTGTGGGGGTGATCAATCTCTGGGTGGACGACCACACTGCGATGGACCTGAAGGAGAGGACGGCGGATGATGATAATGAGTCTCTCCTCGAGTGACCTACCCCGAGAGATAACTCTCTAAATAGAGAGGCCATTTTTTCAAAACATTCAAGTGTACACCCTTCTAGTGTGTATACGTATAGAGAATTTGGAACCAATACCGTACACATACCCTTTAACTTGTGTACATGTGTATGTGTGCACGTGAGTGTATATATATACACGTGGTCCAAACTGTCGGATCGCGAGTACAACTGATCTAAACTGTAGATCTAGAGAGATTTTGGACCGAGAATTTAGGACAACGATCTGAACCATCAATCTATGCAATCCAACAATCGAGAGCGCACACACACCGTGCACACGCCTCCACACCTCTAACATGAGCACTAACTTTTTCACTTTGAATTATTCCATATTTCATCCCTTATCCAATGGTCCAAATTAGTTGTGTGCACCCAATTTAACAAATCAAATCGCGTGCACACATGCACACGTACACAATCGTAACCTCACCAATTTTTTGGAGTTTTTTATTTTGATTTTATCTCTAGATTTCCACGGTTGAAGAAGATATATACACATATTTTGTTTGGGTTGTGTTTTATACTAGCAAGCACACACAACCGCCACCTGCTGGTCTTACGCAGAGGCTATTTACAAGAGAGACGCGACCACCAACAGAGCTTGATAAGACCTCTTCCCCTGACATCAAAACACGGAAGTTCATACGAGGTTGATGGAGCCAACTTGGTTGCTGCTTGAACCGGCACCACAGCCACCCACCAACAGTGCCATCAAATTCCCTCAGAAGTGGCCACTTCTGGATTCCACAAATGACAAAAAGGGAAGCTAGCAAAACATTTTACGAGGAGATTAGAAGATGTTAAACAAGTCCATCACTACCCATTATAGGCATTCCCATTCTATAACCGAGCTAGGGGCCAAAATTAGGAGACCGTCGATGTTACCGTGCTTCTCTCCACTCCGTCCTAAACAGATGTCGGGTCATCTTCACCAACGCGAAAAATGCTGACCTCCATCATGACGGGTTCGTCAACTGGGGTGGCCACGGGCTCAAAGTTGCAAACATCAGATTCCTGCAATCTGTTGTCTAAGACGAAATTCTTCCACCCACCAGCAAGTCCCCCGCGCTTCTCCATTAATCGATAACTGAACTTGGTGATCCATGTTTTCTCATTGACGCGGAGGATCACGTCTTGTTTATTCAGAAAGGCAAAATATTTGTTGATGCGTCCTATGGGGATTTCCTGAATTAACATGAATTCTAAGCAATTATGCAACTCTTGGGTAAATGAGAAGACGAGAAAAGCACAGAATCGAAGCTTAAGAAGGTAAGGGATCAAATTATTTAATACCAAGTAGCACTTGCTTATGTGTGATGGCTTCATCACTACAGTAAAGCCGCTCTCGCTTACTTTTGACCGTGCCAATTGCAAAGCTTTTCCTTTCTCTTCCCCTGCCACGACCCTCATTGAAACATATGGCCTGCCATTCAGTTTGCTCTGACTATGGCCAAAACCTGAAATCTTGAACTCAAACTAATAAATATAGAGGAGGATAAATCTTTCCTATAAACTAGGAACTAACATCATGAAACCTTCTAGTTATTTCACGAAGACTACCTTGTTTAATGTTAATTTCATCATAGATCAGAGGTTCGAGACTTCCTTGGCTCCAAGAAAACTCGGTTGCCTCATTGTCCCTCCGAGCCTTTTTTGCATCAGATTGAAGTGTACACTGTCCGCCTGGAGATTCAAGGATGACATGCTCATTCAATTTACCGGTAGGCATACCTTCGTCAACATCCTGGACAGAAGCTAGGGAACCATCACTATCAGGACAACTATCAACTAGTTTTCTTTTCACTTCGCTGTCACGGTCCTTTCCTATGTTCCTGCATTTTCGTACAAAGTAGGCAGAAGGCTTTTCACACGAGCTATGTGAGTCAAACATTCTAACATCGAACTCTGAATCTCCATTGTACTTAAAGACTAGAAGATCTTTCTCCTTGAGATCATGGTCCTTCGAGAATGCTTCCCAACCATGGCAGAAGAAAATCGTATCACCAATTGGTGTCAATTCAACATCCCATCGGAAGCCACTAGGGCCGCTTAGAGTGACCTTTTCCGGCAATTTTGCTTTTAAATGTTTGGAGAATTGTTCCGGGAGTGCCTGTAATCAAAGAAAGCATGACATATCGACCACCGACGAATCTCAATTAACGCAGTTTTTGCCAAAACGCACCCACAAAACCTCACACAAATTCTCACAGGATGAACACTAAACAGAAAAGATCTAGCTAACATACCCAACAAGTAGTAGTCCTTGCCCAACTTCTTTACCGATATTATTATTCCAAAAAACCCACTTGTTCTATCAGTCGACCTATTAATTTGTCCATGGGACAAAGACAATGATCCCCAACACAGATAAATTCATGGAAAAACTACTAATACGCTACAAACAAGTTTTACGAATCTAAAAGACGACATTGAAAAATAGAGATTTCAAATTAAAAAAAAAAGAGGGATTACAAGATGGTGATGAAAACCAGGGCGCAGCAACAAAAAGAACTGAGTGTACTGGAAGTTGGTCCAATATATTCGCTCTTCCCAGCTCTCACCATCCCTGGACGCATCCTCTTCCTCCATTTCCTCTCGCCCTCTACAAAAAAAAAATCCATTTTTTAATGAAGAAAACATAATAAACGCTTCAGGGTTTGGATTAGGTGGAGTGATTTTAATTTTTCTTTGAATTGGAAAGGAAAAATACCAAGATTTTTGCAAGGAATGATGGAATGGCAGACAAAGGGAGTCGGTGCCCGTCTAAAGTTGATGGGTGTCCATCACGTGTCCCTCGAGATTGTTGTTAAAACTCAAAGGTAATAGAGGTGTTTATCCGGAATATTCGAAATCTTAAAAATTTAATACAAAAAATCATCTTCATTTTCAATAAAATAATTTTGGTATTTATAAAATTCGGATATCATCCTGAAAATCTCGAAATTATTAATTTTTTTTAATTATAATCACATTCCTCTTTAAAAAAATCCCCAATTTTAATAAACCTAAATCCCAAATTATAATGATAAACCCTAAAATCCACATTAAATGCTTACTTGGTCCCTACTGGCAGAGAGCCGAAGAGAACGGCCCAAACGGAGAGGAGGGAGGGCAGGAGGAGTGAAGTATAGAGGAGGAAGAGCCGGAGGGAGGATGGAGGAGGAAGGGTTGAAGGGAGGGAGGTGTGAACATAGGGGTTAGTATAACTTGGAAAATTACAATTTGGTATTTTGATAAAATACAGTCTTTAATTATTTATCTGATATATGGAATATCGAAATATTTCGAATTTTTTAAAAAGAATCTGCTAAATAATATTCTAATCATAAAAATCATGATCTCAAATTCTTGAATACCAAAAAAAAATTTGATAATTTCGATCTCATTTGCAGTCGCGGATCTGGTGCAGGACGTGTATTTGAGTCATGCACCGTGCTGGGCTTTATCCAGGCCCTTTGATCAGCAAGCCCAAAATAAATAGATGATCTAAGGGCCTGGATTATTTGGGGGTATTTTGGTCTTTATGACCAGTTAAAAATTAAAACAAAAAGAAATAGTTCCCGTTCACCGAGATAGAAGAAAACTGCCGAGAGAGAAGAAAAAGTAAAAGAGAAAGTTTTACCGTTTTAGGCGATAACTACTCCCGAAGGTTTTACCGTTCAACGACGACGACGTGGTGTGAGCTGAGAGAGAAGAGCGGCAGAGAAGAAGACGATTTCGAAGGTTTAGTGCCGAGAGAGAAGAGCGACGGAGAACGTGGTCATTCAAGAGGTAAGTTTCATAGCTCCAGCCTAGGTTAACTCGTCAGCCTCATGATCTGAAGATTGCATGTTTTGGAAGTGTTGGGCTTAGGTTTTAGGACTTTGACCGCTTTATGTGTATATTGATTAGTGTTTAGGTTTTAGGTCCTTCAGTAGAAGATTGGAGGTTGAGGACTGTTGTCGTCAGCGAACCGAGCGGTTAGATTAGGTATTGTAAGGTTAGATACAGTTTTGATGTGCGCATTATGATGCCCTTGTTTCGTTGGTTTATTGTTGTGTTTTGATGATTCTGATGTGTTTGTTTCGATAGTTTGATAATGTTATTAGATGGTTTGATACCTATGATTGAATGGTTTGCTTTTTCTGTTTTCGATGGTTTTGATAATGCTATTAGATGGTTTGATGCATGTGATTGAACGGTTTGCTTTTTCTGTTTTCGATGGTTTTGCTAATGTTATTAAATGGTTTGATGTCTGTGATTGAATGGTTTGCTTTTTTCTGTTTTGATGGTTTGATGTCCTTGTTTTTTATGGTTTGACATTTTATTTTCGATGGTTTTCTGTTCTGTAATTCGATGGTTTGTTTATGTGTAATTCAATGGTGTGCTACGTATAATTCAATGGTTTGATGTTCTGTTATTGAATGATTTGAATATAATAGCGTGTTCTTTCATATTTTTATGGTGTAGATGGCGATGTACTCATGTTCGACCACGCCAAATTTGTTAAAGGAAATAAACGACCTTCTCTTTGGATGGAAGTGCATTGAAGGGGGTAGGGAATGCGTGAAGCTGGTGAAGGATGCTGGTTTTGGATACCTTCTAAATATGATGGAGGATGACATGCGGCCCGCTGAGTTGGATGAGTTTTTGGTGGAGTGTTGGGGAGATGACAGGCTGATGACGATGGCTCCAGACTTTGTGAAGCAAATTTATACTCTCTACCAGAAGAGGTGTGATCGATTTGGAAATGGATACCTTCAACCAGTGAGGAATGCGCAAGTGTTGAGAGAAATTGCTCGAGAGGTATAATTTGAAGGTGTCAAAGCGGTCTTTCATCAACTTGAAAGACCTGAAGGAGGTGTTGCTTGGTAGGAAGGGACTAGTTTTGGACCAAGATTGGGCACAATTCTACATCCTTTACAGATTAGGTGTGTTCCTAGCATCACAAGTGATGGATGTAGTTTCTGCTAGATTCAACGGTTTTATCAACCCGCTGAGCGATGTTACAATATACAACTGGTACGAGTATGGGCAAATGCCGGATTTTTCGATACCGTAATCAGCTCGACATTAATTAATAAATGCAGCAAGAATATAAATTTGATGGTTCAGTACCGCTTGAATGAAAAGAACAAGCAAGTTGCTAAATTTGAGGAAGCCCAGCGAGCTCAGCGAGTCGAGGAACCTCATGGAGCTCAACGAATGGAGCAAGGGGAGCCATCCAAAGGAGGAAGGAATGACATCCCTAAATGGGATGAAATGTCAAATGATGAGGTTATTAATTATATATATTTTTATTTAAACACTTTTATATGTTTATTAGCTATATTTGACCTTAATTCGTATGTTATTCACAGCTACAACAACGATTGGGTAGAATACAATATTATATTAATTTGATGACATCCCACAAGTTGGCCATCATGAAGGTACTTGCCGATAGGGAGATCATGGGGGAGAGAACAGAAATGGGAGTGGACGTGGAAGAACACATCGAGGAAGAACGTGTCGTCGGAGAGCCTACTAAGGACACGAGCAAAGTAATAACCGATTAATCCTTAAACTTGGTCAATTTTAGCAGAACATAGTGAACCATTGAATAACAATATCCAAAACCATCGAACCATGATATGCTCCACCATCGAATATCAAAATAGAAACCATTGAATCCTAAACAACTCATACTTAGATTCTGATTTTTTTGTGGATGTCAACAGGTTACCCCTGTGGAAGTAGAAGATCCCGATAAACATTCAGTCGACCCTATGCCGGATGACATGGTAAACCATTGAATAAAAAAATATAAACTATCGAATACTAAAAAACTCAAAGTTATGTTTTGATTTTTTTGTGATTTTTTAATAGGCTGCCCATGTGGATGTGAAAGCTCCGCACACAGAATCTGTTGGCCCTACCCCTGATGACATAGTAATAACTATTTTAAACCATTGTAAACCTTTAAATAATAATAGCCAAAAGACAAAACATCGAATAACAACAGACAAAACCACTGAATTTTAACTGACCCACCATTGAATAACAAATGACAAACCATTGAATAACTAAACAACTGAAACTTTGTGTTTTTCTGACCAAAATTTGCTGTGTTTTTGGTAGATGTGAATAGGCTGCCCTATTGATGATGCGCAAGCACGATTGGATGACTCCATACCTGATGAGATCTTCATGGGTGTTTCAAGTATCGGGGAAGATGCTATCTAGATGATAGAGTCAGCTCATGGCATCGGGGAAGATGATGTTGGCATAGCGGAGTTAGACTCGAGCAAGGTATGATTCAACCGCTAAGCTTGAAGTTCAGTTTAGGAATGTATACTAGCAGAATTTAGTAAACCATCGAATAACAACAGACTAAACCATTGAATCATAACTGACTCACCAGTGAATAACAAAAAGACAAACTATTGAATCCTAAACAACTGAAACTTTGTATTTTCTGACCAAAATTTGCTGTGTTTTTTGTGGATGTGAACAGGCTACTCCGATGGAGGATGTCGAAACACAATCAGAGGACTCCATACCTGATGAGGTGTTGATAGCAATTTTAAGCATCAGGGAAGATGATGTCCGGATGTTGGTGTGTATGGAGGAGGATAAAGCCAATGTAACGGGGCAACGAGGTATGGGTTTCACCCCTCCATCTTTTTCCTTGGGGATATAGGGAGTTCCTAATTTCTCGACGTAAGTAGACTATGGTCGGGAACCAATAGATGTAGTTGAGCCCATAATGGGTGTGTCATCTAGCAATTTTGATAACCCCGACTTTGTTGACGAGTTGTTGCAACATTTAGATGAGATGGAAGGAGGACAAACCCCTGATGTGGGAAAATCGGTATGCGAGGAGGTTGTAGCACCACTGATCCCCCCTAAATTGGCAGAAGAACAACCAATCCCTTCTGAGGCGATTGTAGCTGAATCACATATTCTGGGCAAAGCGTCAATCCCATCCAAACCCAAACCTTGGTCCTCCATATACTATAGAGAAGCAAAGGTATAAGAGAAGAGAGGGTAAAGGAGTAGCAGTAGCGAATGATGAGTCAGTAAAAATGTTGTCTACGGTTAAAGTTGGAGAATTGAAGACGAAGCTGGTTGGAGTGGAAAAGCTCAACCGGTACAGAACCGCACTGCATCAAAACATCAATATGCTAACAGCACTCCATGATGCCGAGGAAGCTTATAAGAAGATAATGGCCTGCACTTGGTAAGGCGAACCAAAGTTCGATCCCCTACAACAACATTGGGAGAAGAATAAACTTAACTCCGGGACCCTCCTCAAATTGGATTAGTCGGCCCAGTGAGCTGAAACCAGGGTACATACCAAAAAAATTTAAAATATATATATACAAATACCAAATTGCCCTTGTCATCCATCTACTACTAATTTGATTACTTGTAGTCCACACTACTCAGTGTTGACCTGTAGTTTGCACATACCGTGTGTTATGTTTTTTTATTTTTTTAAAAATGATTATCTTGTCAGTTTTTAGTTTAATCATAATTCCGGATTCTTTTTTATAGCATTAATTATGTTATCATTATTTTATGAGCAAATTATTCTCAAATTTCTATTCAAAAATTAATTCACCTGTAGAACCATTCTGTTTCTAAATTTTATTTTTGTCCTCACATAAATAAAAGTCTCACATCCCATGATTCTTTTACATGAAAATAATTTTGAAAAACTTAATTTGCAATGACTAAATTGACCCTAAGTTAAAAAAATCTACTTCAAGTAAAATAAAATGAAAACCAAAAAATGGCGTCTGTGGGAATCCACGCTCTCCAGGACTCGCATTTGGGTCTCCATCAGCTCCTAAAATGTCGTTGGCCTCCTCGCCCACAGCCCCAGCGCCGTCTTCATATTGCTAGTCGTCGTCAATGTCAATGACCTCTGCATCGTCGCCAAAAACGTCGAGTTCAAGGACTGAGCCTTGCCGGGAGGGTGATCAGTCATCTAGGTGGACAACGAAATTGTTGTGGACCTGAAAGAGAGGGCGGTGGATGATGATAAATGATGATGATGAATTCCTCCTCGAGTAGCCTACCCCAAAAGATAGTCCTCTAAACAGAGACACCATTTTTTTCAAAAAAAGTCAAGGTGTACACCCTTCTAGAGTGTGTAATTATGCAAAATTCAGAACTGACACCGTACACATGACTCTGGCATGTGTACGTGTGATGTGTACGTGTGCACGAGATCCAAGTCGTTAAATCACGTGCACAACTAATCTATCTAGAGGAGTTTTGGACCATTGATTTAGGAAGACGATCTGGACCAACGATTTATGCAATTCAACGATCCAAATTGCACTCACATCGTGCACACGCCTCCACACCTCTAGCGTGTGCACTCTTAACTTTTTCGTGTCGAGCCGTCGAATTACACCATATTTCATCTCCTCAGTCCAGATCAATTGTGTGCAACGTAATCTGATAACTCAAATCACATGCACACGTACACATTCCGCTTTGTAACCTCACCAATTTTTTTGGAGTTTTTTTATTCTCTCGATTTCCAAGATTGAAGAAGATATATACACACATTTCGTTTGGGTTATGTTTTTTACACTAGCAAGCACACACAACCACCACCTGCTGGTCTTACGCAGAAGCTATTTCCAAGAAATGGGCACCAGAGACGCGACCACCAACAGAGCTTACTTAATAAGACCTAATCCCCTGACATCAAAACATGGAAGTTCATATTGATGGAGGCAACTTGGTTGCTGTTTGAACCGGCACCACAGCCACCCACCAACAGTGCCATCAAAGTCCCTCAGAAGTGGCCACTTCTGGATTCCACAAATGACAAAAAGAGAAGCTTGTAAAACATAACGACCATTATTTACGCGGAGATTAGAAGATGTTAAACAAGTCCCTCACTAACCATTATAGGCATTCGCATTCTATAACCAAGATAGGGGGCAAAACTAGGAGACTGTCGATGTTACCGTGCTTCTCTCCACTCCCTGTCCTAAACAGATGTTGGGTCATCTTCACCAACGCGAAAAATGCTGACCTCCAGCATGACGGGTTCATTAACTGGGGTGGCCACGGGCTCAAAGTTGCAAACATCAGATTCCTGCAATCTGTTGTCTACGACGAAATTCTTCCACCCACCAGCAAGTCCCCCGCGCTTGCGCTTCTCCACTAATCGACAACTGAACTTGGTGATCCATGTTTTCTCATTGACGCTGAGGATCACGTCTTGCTTTTTCAGAAAGGCAAAATATTTGTTGATGCGTCCTATGGGGATTTCCTAATTAACATGAATTCTAAGCAATTATGCAACTCTTGGGTAAACGAGAAGACGAGAAAAGCACAGAATCGAAGCTTAGGAAGGTGGGGGATCGAATTATTTAATACCAAGTAGCGCTTGCTTATGTGTGATGGCTTCATCACTACAGTAAAGCCGCTCTCGCTTACTTTTGACAGTGCCAATTGCAAAGCTTTTCGTTTCTTTTCCTCTGTCACGAGCCTCATTGAAACATATGGCCTGCCATTCAGTTTGCTCTGCCTATGGCCAAAACCTGAAATCTTGAACTCAAACTAATAAGTATAGAGGAGGATAAACCTTTCCCATAAACTAGGAACTAACATCATGAAACCTTCTAGTTATTCACGCAGACTACCTCGTTTAATGTTAATTTCATCATAGATCAGAGGTTCGAGACTTCCGTGGCTCCAAGAAAACTCGGTTGCCTCATTGCCCCTTCGAGCCTTTTTTGCATCAGATTGACGTGTACACTGTCCTCCTGGAGATTCAAGGATGACATGCTCATTCAATTTACCGGTAGACATACCTTCGTCAACATCCTGGACAGAAGCTAGGGAATCATCACTATCAGGACAACTATCAACTAGTTTTCTTTTCACTCCGCTGTCACGGTCCTTTCTTATGTTCCTGCATTTTCGTACAAAGTAGGCAGAAGGCTTTTCACACGAGCTATGTGAGTCAAACATTCTAACATCGAACCCAGAATCTCCATTGTACTTAAAGACTAGAAGATCTTTCTCCTTGAGATCATGGTCCTTCGAGAATGCTTCCCAACCATGGCAGAAGAAAATCGTATCACCAATTGGTGTCAATTCAACATCCCATTGGAAGCCACTAGGGCCACTTAGAGTGACCTTTTCCGGCAATTTTGCTTTCAAATGTTTGGAGAATTGCTCCGGGAGTGCCTGTAATCAAAGAAAGCATGACATATCGACCACCGACGAATCTCAATTAACGCACAGTTTTGTCAGAAGCAGGACAAGTACATTCAACCAAAACG
>SOPF01021625.1:0-72363 GCA_012979155.1 Hypericum perforatum
AGAAAGAGAAAGTTATGGATTTTAAAAATTATAAAGAAATTGGTGGATTTGAGGAAGAGGCTAGAAGGTTTAGGAATATGATGTTGACATGTCGCACAAATCTAGAAAGAGTTAGGAACATGTGATGAGATGTCGCAGAAATCAGAGGAAGATGGTAGACGCGCTAGTATTCTTGTACAAGTAAGGGGGAACATAAGCAAAAAGTGAGAGGCATAAAGTTTTCTTTTGCAAAATTTGATGGTTCATTAAATTTTGGGTTGTGGCAAAGATGTGTCAAGGATTTCCTTATGCAATAAAGAATGTACATCATGTTCGTGAAGAAGAACCCCGAGAAGATAAAGAAACAAGAGTAGAAGAAGATGGATTCTACGATGGTTGTGATAATTATCTTGTGCTTGAGGAATAATATGATGTATCATGTGATGGACAAGGAGTGACTAGCTAAGATATGTAAGAAATTGGAGGTAATGTATATATCTAGCTCTTCGAACAAGCTTTATCTAAAATAATAGTTGTACAGATTTAAGATGAAGGTTTCAAACAAGCTTTATCTAAAATAATGGTTGTACAGATTTAAGATGAAGGTGGTCTTGGATTTGAGTCAACATATTAATAATTTCAGTCAACTTATGAATGACTTGAGAAATAATTGTGTAATGTTTGAAGAAGAAGATAATTATTGCTCCTAAATTTGTTATCATGTTATTACAAAAACTTCAGAGAAGGAGTCCCTGGTATTAGAGGATATCACAAGTACTTTAATAGGATTTTATCAAAGGAGAAAAATTTGAGATGAATCAATAAAAGAACTAGTTATGATGGATAACCATGGTAATCGAGGAACAAAATACAGAATAGGATCTAGGTTGAGAGGTCAAGGAAGTTCAAGCAAAATTGCTTTGAGTGTAAAAAAAATGTGAAGAAAGATCGTCTTAGAAGAACTCAGGATTGCGAGAAAAGATCAGAATCCATGAATATGGTGTCTTTATCAAATTAGTTACATATTAAATATTAGGTTCAAAGCATTTAGATTCTTGAATTTTGGATAACAGTTATTTTTTCATATGATCTCCAGGAGAGGATAATTCGATAATAAAAATGTTTATCGATTTAGGTTTGGTGACTGTGTGATGGTTCTACTTACAAGGTCACTAGAATATGTGATATCAAAAATCAATATGTGAGATGGTATCATGGTAAAATTGTATGGGATTAGACATATTTATAAAGTTAGAGAAGAATTAGATCTATTAAGAGAGAATTATAATAAGATTGTAGGTGATCTAATCAAGGAGGAGAGGGATACTAAGGTGGTAATGAAAGATGATAGATATACTAGAAATAATTACAAGTTAGTGATGGCACTATTGTAGATGGAGTTACATCCTTTGGTTTCGATGTAGGGGAAAAGAGCTCAGGTCATATGAGATTCATTTGTATAAGGGACCAAAGACTATGAATAGTTTAAGTAAAGTTGGAATTTGTAGAGATTCATGGATAGCAAGCTATGGTCGTTCCATGAAGACATGGTTGATAAGGAGTTATGATTGTCCTAGAGAAAGTTTGTTACTTGGGCCTTACTATTATTATTATCTAAAGGGACGTGCACGTCAAATATGTTAGGTAAGTTTGGCATTAGGCATGCAAACTCATTGGTGACACCACACACAAATCAGGTAATACACTCAAAGCTAAATAATAAAGTTCAAATCATGTTTAGAATTGTATTGTGTAAAATAAAAGGTTATGTGTTGTATGCTATGTCAAGTAGCATTGATTCAAGGTAAGATGATCCAACAAAGAAATTGTTCAAGGTTGTTGAGTATGGGATTAACCAGATAATAGAGTATGCATCTATTGGTCAAAGAATTACTTTTACAAATGAACTTGCTAGTTGGGCTTCAATTTACATTGGAGAAAATAGGATAAGCAAGCTCAAAATCTTGAGCTTGGGAGCTCCCTCCAAGTAATTGAACAAAAAGAGGTAAGAAAGTTAAGATGATCTAATCGATGGTAGTTATCTATGGTTCATGGACGAGTTCGTAGAGTTAGTTTAGATTTGCAAGATCTCATGATTCTTTATGAGACGGTGCTTCATCAAGGTGGAGTTTGTTGATATTCAGGTTGAGCTTCATAGATCTTCGCAAGGAACTATTTCTCGTCAAGATGGAGATTGTTAAGATGTCGTCAAAATCTAGGAAAAGTAGTGAACATCAACGTCCTTGCACAAGCAAAAGGGAACATAAGCAAAAAGCGAGAGGCTGACGAACGCAGCATGTTGATGGCCATCAGATTCTCCTAATTAAATTTTCATATTTTGTTCGGACTCTTGTTTCAGACTCATTAAATGACCTAATTAAATTTTTATATTTTGTTCGGACTCTTGTTTTGGACTCATTAAATGACCTAATTAAATTTTTATGTTATGTTCGGACTCTTATTTTGGACTCATTAAATGACCTATATAAGTATTTTTACCCCAAAATTTTTCATATTATGTAAAGATATGTTATTTACGATTGTGTATAATTTTGTGACTTGTATCTATGAATAAAAAATAATTTTACTTTCAGGACATAGGTATTAAGACAATTACGATGTATCTTATATTTGTATTCTTTAATGCAATTTTGTTATTCTATAATTAATGTTTTCATAAGACATGACAAGCGAGATATTTGAGTTGAGTAATTCCTCTAATTTGTCCGATTATGTGCCGGTGCTGAGATGGATTGGATACCAGAATCTCGTAGATATGCATCGGGAAAGGGTGGAGGAAAAAGATTGTACGACTATGGTTGATGTTGTTCTACAGTTGCAAGAATCGGAACCAGTGTTACACCGACGAAATTATCGGAGACCTTACAGTGGTGCGAACGTGCTCTCCATAAAAGTTTACTCGTTACCTATAAGGTTCTGATACTCTACTATTTGAATAACTTGTTTGGACATAAATATTATCATGTATGATTAAATTAAACTCTTAAAAAATCCAAAAAATATTGTAAGATCTGGATATGTTTTCATATATTTTTGAAATCTGTTTCTATGGATAATTTGTAACCAATGTTTTTTTAATTATATTTGAGTGTAATTATTTCCCAAAAAAATTTATCTTAGTAGCGGAATATCAATTAAAAAAAATTATGTCACTTACACAAGTTGGTAGGTAAACATTAATACTAGTGTTTACATATTACACAAAAATTTCACCACGACAAAATCTCCATACGAAGAGTACTAAGTTGCAACTGCAACCTCATTATAATTTTATAGCGATATATTAGTTATTCTCTTATGACTATTAGTTTATGTTGGACTATTTTGATACGATACAATATAAATATAATTTGGCATATAAAAATACAAATTTTATATAGTCTCAGATAATGAATCATGTGATCCACTTCTATTTATAATACTTACATTTCCAACCGAACAATATGTTATATTTTTTCATATTGACTTGTTTTTATTCTTGTTAAGATTAGGCACTAATTACAGCAGGAACGAACATATCATCCGTGACAATAGAGTCGGCCTTGTCACTCCTACTCAACCATCCAAGTGTTTTAACTAAGGCGAAAGCCGAGATAGACAAGTACGTCGGCCACGATCGCTTGGTCGAGGAGACGGATCTCCCCAAGCTAAAGTACCTCAGTTGCGTAATCCATGAGGCTCTTCGACTATATCCAGCGGCTCCTCTTCCAGTGTCACAAGCAGCTTCTCAAGATTGCACAATTGGGAGATACCATGTTCCAAAAGGCACGATGATGTTGGTTAATGCATGGGCCATTCACAGGAGCTCAGATTCGTGGGACGTCCCATCAAACTTCAAATCAGAAAGATTTGAAGGAGTCAACGTGGAAAGTGGTTGTGTGTTTCTTCCGTTTTGAGTTGGGGCAACTGGCGTCTCCGGTTATGGGTCTGGCTAATAGAGTTATGGGCTTGAGCTTGGCGGCAACGATCCAGTGTTTTGACTGGGATAGAGTTAGCTAGCGACTATTGACATGTCTGAAGGAAATGGACTAATTATGTTCAAATTGGAGCCATTAGTTGCATTGTCCAAGCCAAACCTCCCTATGGTTGATATCCTTTTGGATATGTAAAATTCTTCATTTTGGGGTTGGAAGACGGCCTTGCGATTAAAATTTGGTCCCACGGTTGCCCCTACTTACCATGCGCAAATTGGGTCTCCTTTAATTTGTTTCTCTAATTTATATTTATGAATATTACGTGTTTTAAATTTGTAAGATTTGAATTTAGAACTTAAAAGATAAAATTGTTATTTAGATCAATTTTTATTAATTTCTTTTTGTTCTATTGATTTTTTGGGGTGAATTTTTGGCTAAAAAACAACGTACTATTCAGAAGCTTGTATGATTATAAATCCATCCAAATAATCATTGCGGTTATAAAAACCTTCATATACGGGCGATTTAATTATGAAGATTTCAGTTTGGATATTCTAGAAGCGGCAAGTAGAGTGGGCCTTTATGAATCGGGCTCCGTTACGAGGCTTTGGATTTGGTGATGTATGTGTAAAATATACCAGCACCATACTGGAGATAATTTTAGCTGTTGGATCGGGTTGAGAAGAAAAGTAACTGATCTGACGGTAAAAATGATGGAGGGGTAATTTAGACATTGCCACCTGTTACCTAAATTAAAAATAGAAAACCCACGACCTCGAGATTCTCACGACCAACCAACAGTTATCCCCTTAAATCCGATCCAGAAACCACGAGTAGCCGGCACCTAGGGCGAGTAATGGCATCCCCGAATGGGAGCGCCGGAGGGAGGGTGCGAACGACGAGCACTAGCTAGAGAGGTACAATGACATGGAGCTGGAGTATAGCCCGCTCCTGCTGAGCTGCCTAGAGAGGTACCTCTCGGTGCCGCTCCTGGCTTCTTCCCGCGATGCCAAGGCTCTCTTCATGAAGAACGTCCTATCTCGCTACCTCCCCTCTGATGGCAAACTTACCCGTGTACTTCCCTCCTTTTGCCCTTCTGTGCCTGTTTTCCTATTCGCTCTCAGAAGTTTTGTATTTGTGTTGCTGGTCACATAGAGAACTAGCGTAGTGGTTGATTCGGATATTCGAGAAAGGATTATTAGGTTTTGCTTCCTGTGGATATGGCAACGGGTACTAGAGGTTGTAGACGATTAACCTAATGTGCCAGCCAGACCTAGCGCATTGGAGAACCTGTCATTTTTCTCCTACATGTGACAATGCAGCTTTCTAAACCTGTAATTTAACCACTCTTGCTGAATTATGCATCTAGGGAGTGTTTAATTTGTTTGACCTAACTGCGTGAGAAGTATTATTGTTCGATCTTAACCGTGCTTGTTTTGATTTATAGATGTTGGAGTTGCTAAATCTTTCTACTTTTTTCAACCAAACAGGTAGAAAAGCATAGAGAGTACAAACAGAGGATTATGTCCAACTATCAGGTATTGTTTTTATGACAAACTATTGTCGGGGTACTTGTGTTTAGGAAATTGAATTTGTCACCTATAAGAGGCCACTTTCACTTTTTAATAAATTTTGGGATATTTATGAGTTTTGTAGAATTTCTTTCTTGTGGCAACCTCTTGAAGTTCCTTGTCTATTGGCAGTACAGGTTTTGTTGATTTTCATGCTAGGATATCTCTAGTTTGGTCATTTATCTTCTTATTATTATTTTTGGTCTTTAGTCTCCAACTTTTTCAATCATTTGTGGTTATCGCAACTGCCTTTCTGTTGTAGGTTTCCATATGGATGACTCTGAAGTGACATTAAATGTTTGCTTGGGTAAAATTTTGTGGTGGTGAACTCTTCTTTCGTGGTGTTCAATGTGATAAACATTTGAGTAGTGAAACCCAACCAGAGGTATGCTAGTATTGGACATCTCTTTCGACTGTAAGAGAGGAAGGAGAGATAGGAGAGGATGTCAGAGTGGTAGGAGAGGACCTCGGAGCAGAGCTGGGCATCGAGGAGGTGGATGGCTTGGTCGAGGTGCTCAGCGATAGAGGCCGGGGAGCCGGAGGAGAGGGCGAGAGAGGAGAAGGAGGCAGAGGAGGATAGAAATGGAGAGAGGATTGGGTCACGCTAGAAATGGAGGACGTGACAACTATGGCGGTTGGAGTAATGGTTAATTTAAATGTGGACGCTCACTGTTAGTGTGTAAACAGGGAAATAGTACCATTGAATCATATTAATATGAACATAATGTTAGTTTTGATAGGGGAACATTGGACGAGTTGTTAGTGTGTAGACATTGGATTGAATTTTGCGTATGAAAGAATATATGATGGCTTGTGAATTAAAGGATTATAACTGATTGTAATTTGATCTATTTTATTTTGATGATTTGTTGTTCTGTTTTTCGATAGTTTGTTATTCTTGTTTCGATGGTTGCTGTTATGTTTTTCGATGATTGCTGTTATGTGATTCGATGGCTGCTGTTATGTGATTTGATGGTTGTTGTTATGTTTTTCGATGATTACTATTTTGGTTTTGATGGTTGCTACAATGTGATTTGATGGTTATTGCTATATTTTTCGATGGTTACTGTTTTGGTTTCGATGGTTGCTGTTATGTGATTCGATGGTTGTTGTTTTCGATAGTTGCTGTTATGTGATTCGATAGTTGCTGTTATATGATTCGATGGTTATTGTTATATTTTTCGATGGTTGTTGTTATGTGATTCGATGGTTGTTGTTATGTGATTCGATGGTTGTTCTTATGTTTTTTGATAGTTGCTGTTATGTGATTCGATAGTTGTTGTTATGTGATTCGATGGTTGCTGTTATGTTTTTCAATGGTTGCTAATATGTGATTCGATGATTGATGTTATGCTTTTCGATGGTTGCTTTTATGTGATTCGATAATTTTTATTATATAAAACTATTGCATAAATTCGTTGTAATAATCAAACAATCATTGAATCAAACATATCATACCACTGAATCAGACATATCATACCATTGAATCATACATACCATACTATTGAATAAGCATACAAAACCAGTGAATCAGAGATACCAAAGTATTTGATCAACATGTATTATCTAATGTGAGCAATCATTGGTGCCTAGTAGTTTTAATATTGCTGTATAAAACTACTACATTAAACTATTGTATAATTTCATTGTAACAATTAGACAAATTCATTGAATCAGGCACACATTACTATCGAATCAGACATATAGTATCATCGAATCACAATACACAAACTATCGAATCACAACATCAAACTATTGAATCGCACTACACAAACTATCGAATCCTTTTACACTGAATTACAACATACATCGAATCACACTATACAAACTATCGAATCACACTACACAAACCATCGAATCACTCTATACAAACCATTAAATTGCACTACACAAACCATGTAGACCATACATCCAGAATTTTGATCGACCTGATCGTATTCTCCTGAAGATACGATGCTTGTTATTAGGACACGTCCATTGGCATCCTTCAAATAGTCAATGCTGTTCTCTAGCCTGAAATGGAGTCCGACTATGTTCAGCTCCACCCTGTAATGAAACCATTGAATAGCAGTATACAGACCATCGAATAGCAGCATACAGACCATCAAATAATAACATATAGACTATCGAATAACAGCATACAGACCATTGAATAATAACATACAGACCATCAAATAATAGCATATAGACCATCGAATAATGGCATACAGACCATTGAATAACAACATATAGACCATCGAATAACAATATACAGACCATCGAATAATGACATACAGACCATCAAATAACAACATACAGACCACCGAATAATAACATACAGACTATCGAATAATGACATATAGACTATCAAATAATAGTATACAGACAATTGAATAATGACATATTGACCATCGAATAACAACATACAGACCATTGAATAATGACAAATGAATAATTGAATCATGAATACAAATCGGTTTTTTGATACCATCGGATAACAACATACAGACCATTGAATAATAACATACAGACTATCGAATAGCAGCATACATACTATCGAATAATAACATATAGACCATCGAATAACAGCATACAAACCATCGAATAACAGCATATAGACCATCAAATAACAGCATACAGACTATCGAATAATAATATATAGAATATTGAATAACCGCATACAGACCATCGAATAACAGACCATTGAATAACATCATACAAACCACTGAATAATAACATACAGACCATCGAATAATAGCATACAGACTATCAAATAATAATATACAGACTATCGAATAATAGTATACAGACCATCGAATAGCAGAATACAGACCTTCAACGAATGAAGAACATGATTTATGGTAATTTCGAGATGAAATAGCATCATCGAGCTGATTTTCGAACATGCTCCGATATTTTGAGTAGTTCACTCTGATATGTTCGAGTGGTTTGCTCTGATATATTCGAGTTCTTCCTTCTGATATATTTGAGTGGTTCACGTCAATATGTTTGAGTGGTTTACACTAATATGTTCGAGTGGTTGGCTCTGATATGTTCGAGTAGTTTGCTCTGATATGTTCGAATGGTTCGCTCTGATATTTTTGAGTGGTTCCTTCTGATATGTTTGAGTGGTTCATTTTGATATGTTCGAGTGGTTTGCTCTGATATATTTGAGTACTTCCTTCTGATATATTTGAGTGGTTCACGTCAATATGTTTGAGTGGTTTACACTAATATGTTCGAGTGGTTGGCTCTAATATGTTCGAGTAGTTTGCTCTGATATGTTCGAGTGGTTTGCTCTAATATTTTCGAGTGGTTTCTTCCGATATGTTCGAGTGGTTTGCTCTGATATGTTCGAGTAGTTCGCACCGATATGTTCGAGTGGTTCCTTTTGATATGTTTGAGTGGTTCCTTCCAATATGTTTGAGTGGTTTGCTCCGATATGTTTGAGTGGTTCGCTCTGATATATTTGAGTGGTTCGCTCCGATATGTTCGAGTGGTTTGCTCTGATATATTCGGGTGGTTCACTCTGATATGTTCGAGGGGTTCCTTCCGATATGTTCGAGTAGTTCCTTTCGATATGTTGGAGTAGTTCCTTCTGATATGTTCGAGTGATTTGCTATGATATATTATAATAGTTTCTCTAATATGTTCTAATAGTTCACTCTAATATGTTCGAATGATTCATTTCGATATGTTGAATGGTTCGCTCCGATATGTTCGAATGGTTCGTTCCAATATTTTTGAATGGTTCGCTCTGATATGTTCGAATGGTTCATTCCGATATGTTCGAATGGTTTGCTCTGATATGTTCTAATAGTTTGCTCTGATATATTCGAATGATTTGCTCTGATATGTTCAAAATGGTTCGCTCTGATATGTTCGAATGATTCGTTCTTATATGTTTGAATAGTTTCATTATTTTGTTCAATTATATCGATTGGTTTGTCTGATTATGTAAATTGATACACCCCAATTATATTGAATAGTTTGTATAGTTATTTAAATTTATTTTTATCAAATAATTTGTCCAATTTTGTTAAATAGTATGTCTTATTATATAATTAATTTGATAATATTAATATTATTTTTTCTGACAAATTTATTAAATGTATTTAAATAGTATGTTTGTTTATATCAAGTGATATAATAAAAAGTAAAGCTCATCCATATTAAAATCAAATTTCTTTTCTTTCAAGCTTCCTTGTTTTTCACTCTTTCGATCTACTTTTTGGTTTCACTTATCTTTGGGTCCATGCTACTCGCGTGACCTTTAATTTTTTTTCCTTGGACTATTTTACCCCTTCCTGTGATATTACAGCTTGGTTCTGGATAGTGCTTTCCAGCACCCAATCTTGACTCACGTTACGACCCACTATCCTTGTTTTCTCTCCGGATCTAAGGTCACTGGTCGCTTAATCGAGACACACTCTACCGAATCGGTCCGGGAAGAGGCCTTCGGGTTCGTCGTGAGTGCACGTATTATTAATTATCAAGGATATCCGAAATTTTCGCTGCACGTATTTTTTTTTAAATAATCTGCCGCCGAGTTAGAAATTTTGAGCAGTGAGATTAATTTTAATTTTTTAAAGATTTAATTTTAATTTATGAATAAATTAATTTTTTAGATGATCAATTTTTAGTTTTAGTAAAAAAAAATAGCTAGCTATAAAAAACAATTAGTACGCATTTTGCCTCACAAACTCCCATGTCCCTCCGTCACTGGTCATGACAAGACATAAAATTAAATTAAATTTTTCTTAGAACTTTGATATCCAAATAAATAAATAATTTTTACTCTGAGCAAATCAACGACATTTATAATTAATAATGTAATAGTCTACGTTAAAAAAACAATAATCTCAATAAACACATAAAAGAGGTGGAGTCATAGTCGATTAGGGCAGCAAACACTCCCCCCGCCAAATAGAAACAGACAGTGAGCCACTTCGGTGTAATTTGTCCCTGGAGCAACGAAATCTATCCGTTCAGGCAGTTTGGTTGTTGCTTGCGCCATCATGTCATATTATATACGGTTAATATTATTTCCGGACAAGTGTTTTCCAGCTAGCCTGCAAGTATGAGCGCCATATAACAACCACTTGTGTTCTAAACAAAACTTTAATTTCTCCCTTCCAAAATTTCCGAACTCTCCCTATTTCTTAAACAAATAGCAAGTGGTTTTAGTGATTTGACCGAAAAGAGAATTAAAAAAATAAACTCGAAAGCAACTATGTACCCCGCCTCGGTGGCACTCATCTATTAGACACGTGTCATACGACAATCATATCCTTCCAAATCCAAGAACATCACACAAGAAGTCATTGAGCCGAACGGATCAAGGATCACACGCTTCGAAACAAAAATTAAATTAAATTAACGACCACTACTCCATCAATAAAATCAATATGATTGATTACTCTATCCGTTGTTTAGAAAAGCTGAAATTTCTTCGTGCACGGCCAAGGAACAAAAATGGAGGAAGCATGGACGATAATACTACTCCTCGTCCTCGTCCTCGTCCTCATCCTCTCTAAGCTTCTGGTCTCTTCCAAGACCAAAAAGCTACCACCGTCTCCGCCTCGGCTTCCCATCCTGGGCCACCTCCACCTGGTCAAAAACTCACTCCACCGAACCCTCCACCAGCTATCCACCCAGTACGGGCCCATCCTCTACCTGTCGTTCGGATCACGGGGTGTGTTGGTCATCTCGTCCCCTTCGCTTGTCGAAGAGTGTTTTTCCAAGAACGACGTCGTCCTGGCCAACCGCCCGCGGCTGCTTGCCGGCAAGTACTTCCACTATAACTTCACCACGCTGGGGGCGGCCAATTACGGCAGCCACTGGCGGAATCTCCGGCGTCTGACCACGGTGGAGATCTTGTCGACGAACAGGCTTAACGGTTTCCTCGGGATCCGGAGAGAGGAGGTCCGGTTCCTTGTCAAGGACTTGTTCAGGAGTACCAGGGAGAAGGGATATTCTTTAGTGGAGATGAAGTCGAGGCTCTCGGAACTCTCTTTTAATGTGATTACGAGGATGGTGGCTGGGAAGAGGTAAGTAACGTTATGAAATTCCAAGTCGATTACAATTTTAAGCTAAGATTTAAAATTTTCAATTTCGGAGATAACACTTTGCCTAGTTAGTTAATTGATTATAATTAGCAGTCGTGAATGTGTAGGCTTATTTATTGGAATGCGTGTTATATATATACTCATTGTCTTAATATTGTTTTGTTGAATAAGGAAATTTGACTTTTGTTAAGTGGATTATATCTTGTTTGTTGGTATCGTTACGCTGGTAGTATGTTGAAAATCAACTTAATTATTACCTTGAAGTTTCGGAATTTGATAGGAAGATTTTGACAATTTGCTTCAACAGGTACTTCGGGGAGGGAGTAGGAGATGAGGAGGCCAAGCGGTTTAGGGATGTGATAAGAAAGATATTTGAGTTGAGTGGTTCGTCACACTTGTCCGATTACTTGCCAGTGCTGAGATGGGTTGGATATAAGAATTACGAGAAGAGATTGGCGGACGTCGGGGTCCGGATGGACAAGTTCCTCCAGGGTTTGATTGATGAGCACCGGGAGAAAAGATCCAAAGGTAGTAATAGTAGTACCAATGGTGGCATTATGACCATGGTTGATGTTCTTCTTCAGTTGCAGGAATCTGAGCCCGAGTACTACTCGGATGAAATTATCCGAGGCCTTATAGTAGTAAGTCAACCTTGTGATGCAAAGTTTCTCGAATTACTGAATGATTAGTTTGATATTCATTTTTGGATAACTTAAGCATTTTTGTTTCCTTTCTTGTTTGGCGTAGATATTGATCACTGCTGGAACGGACACATCAGCTGTGACGATAGAGTGGGCTTTGTCGCTCCTTCTCAACCATCCGAGCATCTTAAACAAGGCCAAATCCGAGATAAACAAACACGTGGGACATGATCGCTTGGTCGATGAATCGGATCTTCCCAACCTCAAGTACCTCAGCTGTATAATTCATGAGACACTTCGGTTGTATCCGGCAGCTCCTCTTCTAGTGCCACATGCAGCTGCCGAGGATTGCACAATTAGGGGATACCATGTTCCAAAAGGCACGATGGTGCTCGTTAATGCATGGTCCATTCACAGAAGTCAAGATTTCTGGGATGATCCAGCAAGCTTCATGCCCGAAAGATTTGAAAGCATGGATCCAGAGGGTTACAGGTTTCTTCCGTTTGGGGTGGGGAGAAGAGCATGTCCCGGAGTGGGTCTAGCTAATAGAGTTGTGGGTTTGGGCTTGGCTGCGCTGATCCAGTGCTTTGAGTGGGCGAGGGTCGGCGAAGAGGTCATTGACATGTCTGAAGGAAGTGGACTCACTATGCCCAAATTGGAGCCGCTGGTTGCAATGTGCAAGCCCGACGACTCCATGGTTCATCTCCTTGTAGATATATGAATATGTAAATGAGGTTCGTCCGTTTAGGTATGATTCCTGGACTGGAGAAATAAAGTTTGGGCCTGCATAGTGCATTGTGTGCTTTATAAGTGAAGAATCCATAAGACCACCCGCAGCAGTCTTAAACCGCGCCTCAGGCGCGCCACGTGTCACCTCCTGATTGGAGGGGCGACCTGACACGCTGGCGCAGAGGCGACCTGACACGCACGGCGCCCCGCGTGTCAGTCGGGGTGCGCTTCGCCCCGACAGGAGCGACGTGGCCCTTTCTAATTGGGCCACATCCCCATGGTAATATTTTATTAATTTTTTTTGAAAAATTGAAAAAAATAAAAACAAATCTGAAAAATTCTGAAAAAAAATTCTAATTTCTACTTTAATTTTTTTATTATTTCTGTAAATTAAAATTTTTTAATTTTTTTTTAAAAATAATTCTTTAAAAAAATTAGAAGGTGGCCCAATTTGATCACTGATCACTAATTGACCCCCTCTAATTAATTGATTTTAATTTAGCCAGATCATTCTATTATATAACCACTTCTCAATGTGTGTGATGTTGTTTAATCCGATGTGGGACACTCGAGAAGGGTGACTTAAACGTTTATTTCCTTTTTAGCCTAAAGAGAGAGAGAGAGAGAACACGTGGTATCAATTGAAGAGATTTATGGTATAATAAGCACCATTTTTTGGTTATAATAAGCACCATTTAATGCGGGTATAATTAATGCCAGGTTTTAAAATCATTAATTCAGTTAAATTTGATTTCCAACGTTTGTCAATAACTTTGTAATATTTTATTAATGAAATTTCAATTTCTTGAATTTAGTGTTCCAATTTTTTTTTTTAGCATTTTTGAAGTTACGCGAAAAAATACTCGATTCTGATACAATTAGCTGAATTTTAAAAAAGCTGAGCTGAGAAAAAAGCTGACGTGGCGCCCAGGGCGTGGCATTGTAGCAGAGGCACCACTGTGAGCTGAAAACTGAGAACAGGGGCGCGACTCACATGGCGCCCAGGGCGCGCACTGTAGCAGGGGCGCCAATGCGCATGGTCTAATAGTATTCCTGACAAGAATATAAAATGTTGCCAAAAAGTTGGCAGTGGAGTGTTCTAAGGTTAGAGGAAGAGAAAGTTATGGATTTTAAAAGTTACAAAGGAAAATGATATTATTTTTGGATTTTCCGGCTTGTTCGTGACAAGTAGCATTAATGTCGTATTGTTCGTAAAAAAGATGCACCCTTCACATTATTAATAAAGTGGACACGCTAACATACAAATTCGAAGGACTTTGGAGGGACGTGGTAAATTTCTTCCACTTTTGGTATCGAATGTGAAAAAAAAAACTTTAAATTTCATGCTCTTTGTATCGAATGTGAAAAGAAATTTTGAAGGCGTGGTACATTTTATGCTCCATATTTTCGATGACAGAAATGGTGAATACTGTTTTGCTTAGTGTCTAAGTTGTGAACTAAATTTCTTGAATAAAAAAATGATAGTTGTATATCTTTTAAAAAAAATGGATACAACTTAAGTATCATAATCATAGTTTTCAATACTGTTCGAGAGGTAATGTTAATTTTTGCTTGGAATTCGGTTCTACTAGTATTACCGGTTAAACCAATACCTAAAAAATTTGACATAGTTTCGTCATATATATACATATAGAATTTAAGGTTTAACATATTTAAGTTTATAGTTAGGGTTAAAGTTAGGGTCAGGGTTAAGGGTTTAGAATTAGAAATTTATATTTAGTTATTATTCAAACCAAATTATATTATTTCAACCAAAATCACTTAAATACATGTGTACATAAGTTTTTTTAATTACATAATAACATCAAATTACATAATTTATCTCAAATTACATAATTCAAACAACATAAATAGTTCATATAATTTTTTAAAAATTTTCATAAATATTTTTATAAAACAATTATTATAAAATTATAAAACAATTATAAATAAATTATTAAATTATATAAAATACCAACACGAATAAAATGAAACAAATTTCTAACATTAAATTAAATACTTCTTCAAAATACTTGTCCAATAAATTAAATTGTTCTTTAATATTTATAGTGCACATATTAAATATATTTGATTGGAATAAGTAATAAATAAGTTAGTGTGGTAAATGGTAAAATTCTCTCTCTCTCCACTTCCTCACCTAGGATTGATTTCCACTTTCACCATTTCGAAAATTTTACAAAAAATTAAATGGAGACAGCCTTAAGTCATTTTTGTCCCACCGAAAATTTTCGGTACAACCATACCTTCGTACTGGTCGGTTGGACCATAAATGTTGGACCAAAATTGCGTAGTTATATTCACCTACCGGTATCTATATTGAAACATGGTTTGACCGATCGGACTGCAAAATTAAAAACAATGATCACAATACAACATATAATGAATTTTTTTTTTACAATCTTATGAGAGTAGAAAATGAGTAACTGAAAATTGACTCTTGAAATTTAAGGAGTTTATTAGCCAAGTGAGTAATTTAAGAGTTTGCCAATGGTAAGGAGTTTAGTTAGCTCTAGAATATTTAGAAAAATATTTGGAATTGTTGCAACTTTCTTTTTGTACTAAAAGGATATCTGAAACTGTCTTTAATTTGATCAATAATTTTTGTGTAAAATTCGGAGTCAACAAAAATTTTGTTGTGAACCATGTTTGTCAAAATTCTTTTTAAGTCTAGAATAATTTTTTACTTATTTAATTTGATTAATGCTTAACCAAAAGATCAAAACATCTATTCGAAGGCTTTTATCTCATCATATAAGCTTCTAACTAATGTCTAGTTACTTAAAAGTTGAAGCACTCTTCTATAGAGTAAAGTATATAAGCTTTTGGAAGAGCTCTATGATCATTTTTAAGTAACCCACGCGATGGAACATCTGATTTGATAACAAACATCACTTTATTCAAAGAATAAATGATTAGTTTGTGGTTCTGTTGACTAAATATAACTTTTTTCAAAAGAGATTTTGGGTTTTTTTTTCCTCTATTTTTTATAGCTATGTCACGGATCAAATCAGTCGTAAGTCAAAGTCAACTAAAGTCAAGCTTAGGAAAAAATGTGTTAGTTTTTGTAGGCTAAGAAAACTTTTTTTTACGACTATGTGTGACTTGGAAAGAAAGTTTGAAAACTTGCAGACGACTCTAGTTTGAGTTGAACTTCTACGTATAAAAGAGAAAAGCTACTATCACGAAGTAATGAAGATGAAAGAGAGTTGTAAAATTCATTTGTCTTTGTATTTTCTCAACTTCTGTGTTAGGTTTTTGGAGTAGTACATTTGTAAGAGCAATGATAAACTCAAAGATTATTATCTATGCAGTGAGATCTATGTTGCTGATGAAGGAATTTGTTTGAGCATGTGGTTATTATCTATGTAGTGAACCAATTAATCTCTTTCTAGATCCGAGCATAGACTTTATTTATAAGTGGAAGATCTATAATAGTTAAGATTTGTTCCTCCAAAGTTTCAAATTTTGTACCTAGTCCCATTAAGATTTTAAAACTTTTGTCCACGTCATCTCTCTTATTAAGGATAATTACATCTGAGACTTGTCTAAGCATGGCAAATTCCTCCCATATATAGCTTTGAGTTTGCTCAGATATTCTACAAAGGATTTTCACCTTTTTGAATTTCAGTAACAGTCTTCTTGATTTCAAATACTCTATACAGATTTTCTTAGTGGAAGTATAATTCCTAAATGTTGTCCTAAATATCTTTTGCATTTTCAGAAAAATTAAATAGATAATAGAGATTACATTCAATTGAATTGTAGAACCACGACATTATCAGAAGGTTGTCCATGCTCCTCTCTGTGTAGTTTGGATCATTCTTGGCTAGAGCTAGGGAGACTTTTATCGATGAATCCCAATCTTTCTTGACCACTTAAAGAAATGTTGATTGCTTTGGACTAAGAGAGAAAGTTGTTACCATTGAACATTACGTTAGTAATCTTCAACCTGATACTACCTTCGTATTCAGCTAATTTTTTGAGTTGGGTAATCCGTGAGCTTGTTGGGACAAGAACAGGGGAATTTTTTTGGCTGAAACTCTCCTTGTCCACCATTGAAGGAAGGAAGAGGTTGGAAAGGAAACTTCTAAGTATAATAGGTACTCTCTGACACCATGTAAATTGAACAATTGAGAGAGTAATTGAATTGTATTATTGATGAATTGAGATTACACATCTATATCTGTGTTTGTGTGTGTGTGTATATGTGTGTGTATAATCTCCTAACACATTTACAATTTACAACCTATTTATATTGATCTTATAAGCTAATTAGAGGATGACTCAATCAATCGTGATTTAGAGATAGCCGTTCAGAGGATGAATATATGATTGAGCGTGAAATTTTCAATCACCAAGAATCACGTGGGAGAACCGTTGCACTTTCTAATTATTTTTTTCTTGTCAGCTTTTCACGATATTGCCTTCCAATTGTGGAATCTATCACCCAATTAATCACTTATTCACATAAGAGATGAAGTCAAGACTATCAGGACTGTCGTTTAATGTGATTACAAGGATGACTGCTGGGAAGAGGTAATTTTGAAAATTTGGCAAACAATTTTTCAAGTTCTTGGTCTATATTATAGTGAAATTTATGTCTATGTTATTTAAAAATTATTTTACCATTCTCGTGTTTTGAATTTTGATCAACTTCGGCTCATATCATCAATTATTTTTCTCTTTTTTTCATGGAAAATAACTTCTGTATCTTTTCAAAATTGACTAATAATGTTTTTTTAGTGAAAAAATAACAACATAGAAATAAGACATGAAATTTGATTCTCAACGGTTACATCTAGTTTTTTATTAAGCGGAATTATCTAATAATTTTGGTATTTGGTAAAATAGATTATTTATATTCGAAAACTTGTATTCTCAAAGTAAGGGCAGAATAATCGGAGAAAATCATACTTTTATACAAGGTTGTTAAAATCTAGATTTAACTCCTAAAATCTTAAGATTTTACGATTCAAAATAGGCAAATATATCCTTGCAAAATCAGGACTTAAGTGAAATCTATGTAATCTTAGCTATAAATCTTAAAATCCTAAAATCTACGATTTAAAATAGTAAATCTTTTTGGTTTTAGAGTTGGAATTTCCTAATTAATGACTTATTTTATTGAAAATAATATTAAACTCTTACTTAATTTTGATATAGATATTAAATATTTATTAATTAGTACAATATAAATTACCATGAGTATTTATGACTTATTAGTAAATTTATTTGATATAGATAGTTTGACAAAATTATGTTTCAAGATGATGTTTGAGACTATTAGTATTTGTGACTTATTAGTAAATTAATATATGTATGTTACACTTATTTTTCTAATATATTTATAATTTTATCAATTATGTAAAATCTTATATTTGTTTTACGATTTCACGATTTACGTTTTTTTTCTCAAACGATTTCAAGTGAAATCTTGATTTTGACAACCTTGCTTTTATATACTCCAAACAACTTATCAAAACAACATATACTCAAACATCTTTTAAAAGTAAATTTATATCTGAGAATCAAAGCGCCACTGATTCTTATTATTTTAGGGGTAGATCTTTCTATGAAGTTTTTTTTACGTCTGTGAGTATTGAATTTAAAAAGTATTTAAGTGAATTTAACCTCATCATTTATTCTTATTCCGATTAATATGATTGGGAATCATTAACATAATAGGAAAAAGTCTAATTTAGTACCTTGTGGTTTAACATTTTCAGAAAGAAGGCTATATGGTTTCAATTGGGAATTTAGTATCACGTGGTTTACACATTTTTTTTCCGGACAAGTCCAAGACCGCTGCCTGGCCAAACAAGCTTGAAACAATACCATTTTTAGCCTACGTGGTAGCATCATCGTCGTCGTCAAGGCCGAGGGCGACCTCCTCTCTAAGGATGATAGTGTCATCGTCGTCAAGTCCAACAAGGCCGACAAGGACATCAAGACCATCTACAACGACATTCGCGGGCTCGCTCCCTCCGCTGTTGTTGGGTTCTGCTATGTGTCGTTGATCACAATGTAGTCTGCGGTGTTGAAGAACATGGTGGATAGCCACATATTTGCCTAAAAACGGTACTACTTCACGCCTGTTTGGTCGGGCAGCCGTCCTGGACCTGCCCGGGAAAAAATGTGTAAACCACAAGGTACTAAATTCCTAATTTTAAATCACATGTTACTAAATTAGACTTTTCCCAACATAATATAACTGGGGTGTTGGATGCTTCTGGAACATCAAAATCAGGCCAAATAGGTTATGTCAAAGATGGCCTAAGCCCTCAGTCCATACAGACGTAGGTGGAAGATGGGCTAACCAAATGAAAGGAGTATTGGGAGGTGCAGTAAGGCCTACTGTGGCATAGTAATAAAACAGATGATGAAGCAAATTAACCTTGGAAAAAGAACCAGGTCTCTTGTCAAAATGAAAAGAACCAGCTCTAAAAACAAATATTCGAAATCGATACGGAGGTAGATAAATTTGTCAGGAAATTCAATCCTATTGAAAAACAAATTTCATATGTTTTGCAAAATGTTTGTTGGTCGAATGAAAAGGAGACGTTGATACCAACATTTGTACAACCGGTGAGGTGTCACGACCCAAAATTGGGTCGCTGAACAGTGTTGGGTCACGCTCACATATAACAAATAGCTGCGACCCAGCTAGCCTACATGAACTCACAAATAACAAATTGCGGAAGCATAATTCATAAACAAAGCGAAAACGTATTTCATATATACATATCATACAAATATACATGGTTCATATTACTAAAATTGTATTTTAAGTACGACAATATGTACAACTGAAGCGACGCGACCTAGATCGACAGGGAATATACCATCTAAAGACTTCACAGAACCCGAAAATAAGACTACGTGTTATATAGACGAGCAGACACAAGACTCTTCAGCAGTCTACTAATCCTTTATCTTCATCACCTGTGGAGGGAGGGGGTAATTATTTGAAGTACTTAGTAAAAAAAATATTATAAGTAACATATATTTAACCAACCTCCACACATATCACATCATGCCCAAGCATTGAAAAAATGGTGACAATTTAACGAGACATCATATCACAGTAAGATCAATAAGAATTTTGTAATAGAAACTCAGACGAAAACGAATGGACACATTCACAAATTAGATGAGCTCATAACTATTCTGACCAAAATCCGGTGTTACGGATAGAGCGCTCTAGATAATAGATACACACAGATATATACGTCATGATCCAAAAGTCATATTGCCAATGTCATATATACAGATGAGTACATCACGAGCCAATGCAGTATCGCCGATGCATCATAAATAGATAAGCACGCCATGAGCCAATACAGTATTACCAATGCCTCATAAGCAAATAAGCACGTCACGAGCCAATGTCATATTACCGATACCTCATAAACAAATAACCACGTCATGAGCCAATGCAGTTTCACAGACATCACATAAATTTTTATTAGGAGTTTTATTTATACAAATAATTTAATAAGTTTTTTTATTAAAAATATATTAAAATTTTTACTTATTAAATTCATAAAATTTATATCGTACCTGATATTATAAAATTTATGGCTACTTCTATAGCTATCGCTTGTCATGAAGTACATTTATTTTGAACAGGTACTTTGGGAAGGGAGTTGGACAACAAAGAGGCCAAGAGGTTCAGGAATACAAACAGAGGAAGGTGACAGTATGACTATGGTTGATGTCGTTCTCATTTTTTTTCTTCAAGTTTCATCTATTCAGTGATATAGAAAATTTCCCAAACTACGGGTGATCAGTTTTAAAACTTTTTTTTAACTTTGATTGAGCATTTTGCATGAGAATAAAATTTTTTTTACTCGTAAGCAAATCTCAAACACCAGACATGTTGGAAATGTTATTTTGTGGGAAGTTCAACAAAACAAGTTGATTTGTTTCTATATCTTGTTTTGTTTTATTTAGAGTTTAATCACTGCTGCAACAGACACATCGATCACGACGACAGAGCCAAGATGGACAAGTATGTGGGCCATGATCATTTGGTTGAAGAATTGGATCTCCGAAACCTAAACTACCTCAATTGTACGATTGGGGTTACCATGTTCCAAAAGGCACGATGGTTCTGGTCAATGTGTGGGCCATTCATAGAAGCACGAATGTTTGGGACGACCATCAAAAGTTTCATGCCTGAAAGATTTGAAGGCCTACATGTGAAGGATGGATTAAACATTTTTCCTATTTGGAGTAGAAAAACGGGCATGTCCCAGAGTGGGAATGGCTCATAGAGTTGTAGGATTGGGCTTGGCGGTTCGATGCTTTGAGTGGGAGAGAATAGATGAAGATCCTATTGACTCGGTATGCCCAAATTGGAATCATTGGTTGCTTTTTTTTGGAAATGGTGAGCGCACAACACTTATTCATTAAATTGTCCAAAATTACATGCCACCTAAGTAGTTGAGTCCTCCGCTAACAGAGGCAAAATGCATTGCAGGGACATTCTAAAACTTCAAGTCCACCCGAGATTTCAAGAGCTAGGTTACCTAACCTATTTGCAACCCTATTGTATTCCCTATTACAAAAAAACAACCCCTATCTGGTCAAAGTGACAGATAAGGTTTTTACACTTCATCACAAGGGCATAGAAAGGATGTGAATTATCTACTCCATCGGTTAAGTATCTCACCAAAAGTTGTGAATTAGATTCAATCACTAGGCACTGATACTCTCTTCCTTCTGCAACCTGAAGGCCTCTCCATACGGCCCAGGCTTTCGATGTCAGTATATCGCAGTGACCAATATGCTATATAAAACCCATACACCACTTTCTGTTTACATCTCTTCTCACGCTACCACATCCTGCTCGTCCTTGATTGCCTTTGGAGGAGCCATCTGTGTTTAGCTTTAGCCATCTATGATGTGGAGGTGTCCAAAGAGTTGTCTGTGCTGCTATCAGTATTATAGCCTAACCGTTTATGATGACACTCTGCCAGGCTACCACACTAGCATGAGTTTGAGTATAGATGAAAGCTCTTCTCTCTCCTTGGAACTTTTCATGATCAAACACCTCATTGTTTTGCCATTTCTAGAGCTGCCAGCAGCAAGTGGCGAATACAATATTCCAATGCGTAGGAGTTCCAGATGTGTCTTTGACTCTGATGTTGGTCACCAACCATTCCTTTATATCCATACTCTGAAATAAATGCCAGCTACCATTTGGAATTAGTGACCTCCTGTCACGACCCAAAACCGAGTCATTGACCAGTGTTGGATCATGCTCTTCAAACTGAAGAGTCGTGGTCCAACCAGCCTCGAACATACATAATGCAAATCATAATCGCGAAAGCGTAACACACATATGTAACCATATACTTACAACATCCGTATTCTAAATACTAAAGTTCAAACACAAGGTCCCACTAACTGTACAATGGAGCGACTACTAAGATCATAAAATAATACCATCCGAAGACTTCGAGACCCGAGAAGAAGACGACAGGTTCACGATCAAACAGACAAACACTTCAGATGTCAAACAGAAATCAAAGTTTGTCACATGTGGAGGAGGGGGTAAGTACTTGGAAGTACTTAGCAGGAGATATTAAAACTAACCTATAATTAACTAACCAATCACATGCATTGACTCAAATCATGCATAGACAATTGGTGCAAAATTAACATCTAGCATATAACAAGTAATTCAAATTAAATAAAGACAAATCTTATTCATACACATAGACACGTTCCGACCTGGAAGTGGCATCGCGAATGCCAAAATATAGATGGACTTCGGATAGGTCTAGATCGTGTCATTCCTTCTCACAACACTGGGATATCATATCTTATAGCGCTTTTCATATTCAAACTCCACCGGCCATATCATAATCATAACATATCCAATGTATCCCCAAAAACATGTGTACATGTGCCAACATCCCCGGTTGGTCACGGGTAGACCTTATCGTCTGTCATCTCACAAATTGACTCACACATATCATACGCATATTAATAAATTACCAAACCAATCATCATAATCCACAAGACTCATATTTGTCAAAACCATGCATAAACTAAAAATCATCAAGCGCACACAAATCAAAGACTCACATTCATAACCCATCATATAACCACATAATCATCATATCAATACATAATAACAAATTAATAACAACCAAAGTTAGCCAACACAAAGGTTATGGATAATATCACCCTACCTTACACCAAAATGGTAAAAGCTCCTAAAAGCTCTCTGCTTGTCGTTTCACGTCCCTCGGTGCTCGAACTCCTCAAGGCGATCAACTAAATTAAAAGAAACAACTCCCTCATCATTAACATCCTCTAAACACCAAGAAAGGGAAAGATCTAAACTAAAGTTCCTAAAATAAATACAATAGTTCTCTAGTCTAAACCTCAAGCATAACTCATCAACCTATACCTTCATAACTCCAACCAAACCTCCTCAAGTTCCACAACATAAGAAAAATCCCACTTAAGCCCTTAATATCAACTTTTCTCACAAGTTTCTCAAAATATGCATAACACTCCTCTAAACCATCATCAAAACATAGATCAACAACTTATATCATCATAACCCCTCATATCATCATCCAAACCTCAAAAACTCAACATGCTCTTCACCTAGGTCAAGCCAAAAGTTCTCCAAAATCATCAAACTTAACATCAACTTCAAGGAATTCAAAAGATCTAAACTAATTTCTAATAAAACTTAATCCAAAACTCACTTACTAAACTCCAAATCTAAGATCTTCTTCCTTTTCTCTTCTTCTCTTCTTTTTCTCCCTTTTCCTCTCCTCCAAAGCTAGATATCTTGTGGAAAGTGAATGGATAAGACTTTCTATTTTTGGAAGGAGGTTTATATAGGTTTTACTAAGTGGGAGGGGTAAAAAGGTCCAAAAAAATGATATTTCTCGGGTGGCCCAATGTCCGCTGGCCTCCCAGCGTCCGCTGGGCTAGTAATCTGTACCCCCAGCATCCGGGTAGCCCAGCGTACGCTGGTCTCCCAGCGTCTGCTGGGTATTCCCTCTGTACCCCCCCTTAAAAATCTGAATTTCGCAAAACTCAAATCAGCGACATTGTAGCTCTAGGTTTTACGGAGCTTCTTGTTTTAGAATCGCTTGATTTGAAGTTTGTATGAGGAAGTTATGATTTTTATACTAAAATGCAACGAACTAAGCCTACCATTCGTGAACCCCACCAAAATTAACTCGTAACTCAAAGACGAAAGGATCAAATCACAAAACACAAAACATGATAGTCGTAGACTAACGTGTTACGAACTTATCCGACTTGGAATCATCCTACTCGGAGTTCATACGTCAAAGTTATGCCTAATCCTCTAAGGGTCGACGAGTTAAGCCACACGATTCAAGAACTGATCGACACAAAAACAACCAACGGTCGGACCTAGCGGTCATGACCAAGACAAATTTAACGAGGGTCATAACACCTCCACAGGCGGCTCGCCGTGGAATAGTCTCTAAGTACATGGATAACTATTTTTTGAGCATTTCTACAGAATGGGCAGTACGGGTTCAGTGCAAAATTTCTTCGGGTCTGTTCTTTGTTCATTATTAGCCGATTCTTTAGGCAAAGCCATAAGAAAGCACTAATTCTTTCTAGAACTTGTAATTTCCAGATGCTCTGCCACTGGCTCTCTTCTTCGTTTAAAATACTTGGTCCATTGAGAGAAGCAAGGTACGCCGACCTCGTGCAAAAACTACCATCTGTCGTAAGGCCCATGATAGGGCATCAGGTGTACCATCCTTCTCATCTACAGACACTGCTGCAATCTTACTTATCCATGCTTCTGGCAGTAATCCTTCCAGCAAATCCTAGTTTCATCTTAGTTATGATTTCCAGAAATTGTTTATTTTCCAGTCAAGTTTGTCTCTCATAAATGGAATTACTAGATCAAGGATTGATCATTCTCCTGGTATCTATTTGTCCCTCCAAAACTCGACCTGTTGTTCATCTCCGACCGCCCATCTCAACCCCGCACGCACTTGCCTAGCAACTTTAGTAATCCCAGCCCAAACAACAAATTGGCAGGAGCAAGGAGCTAATTCGATCAGCTACTGACCTCTTTTTAAATATTTCGCAGTTAGGACTTGGGCAAGTTCAAGCCTAACCACTCTTTGGTTCATGTACTTTCAGATGTCTAAATATGTAAATTAAATTGTTCCTTTTGCACAAAGAATGCCAATCCTAGGACACACCTTGTGAGACCACCCGCAGCGGGTGAGTCCCGCGCCCCGGGCGTGCCACATGGCAGTCCGTGATTGGGCGCGGGATTGTGATCGGGGCGCCCCTTCTGATTGGGCAACGTCGCCCGGGGTAATATAGTATTATTTTTTTATTTTTTTTTAAATCGAAAAAAATTAAAAAAAATCGGAAAAATTAGGAAAAGAATAAAAAAATTCCTTTTACTGTTTTTGACTTTTTTGTGCAATTAAATATTTTTTATTATTTTTTGGTAATTTTATACAATTTTTTGAATCTAAATAATTAGACTTTAAAACCCTTAGACCCTAAACCCTTATACCCTAAACCCTTAAACCCTTGATAATCCTAAACCTTTGCTATGTAATTTGATATAAAGTTTATATTTTAATATAATTTAATATAAATTATAGAATGTAGTATAATTTTATGTAAATTATAAACTCTAAACTCTAACCATTACCCTAACCATAACCCTAACTCTAACCCTAACCTTAATCCTAACCTTAAAGTTTTATGCACTTATATATTTAAATAACATATTATATTTAATTGAAAAACATATGTTATACATTTCGAATTCTATAAAATTTCTATTTCGTCAATTTTTGCACTTCGAAATAAACACGAAAAAATACTCGAGTTTGATACAATTAGCTGAATTTTAAAAAAGCTGAGCTGAGAAAAAATCTGACGTGGCGCCCAGAGCGTGGCACTGTAGCAGGGACACCACTGTGGGCTGAAAACTGAGAGCAGGGGTGCGGCTGACGTGGCGCCCAGGGCGCGCACTGTAGCGGGGACACCAATGCGGATGGTCTGAATATAATTTGTTTTTTTATAAAGTACCTCACGCATAGAGCTATGCGCCTGTAGTTGAAGAATCTGTAGATATGATCATATGTCAGTATCTTTTATGTTTTCTGAATAATTAATATCTCCAAATTCAATAACAAAAAAAATTAAAATGATATATATTGAATTTTTCTCACTTCAATTATATTAAGTTTCAAATGTCTTGAGATGGAAGGTCGTGTGGCCCTTGTCTTCAAGAATTGAACTCCCTTACGGCCCATTTTCGTTGAAGATATAAAGGAAAAAATATTTAATTATATTGAATATTTTATATGAAAAAAAGAATATTCAATTATTTATTAATTACATAGTCAGTCGTTCGGGCCATTGTCGTTCCAGTAATCTCTCACCCTCTACGCCTTCCATTTTCACTCTTCCCTTCCCCAATTCAAAAACCACACCGCGCCTCTCTCTCTCTCTCTCTCTCTCTCTCTCTCTCTCTCTCTCTCTCTCTCTCTCTCTCTACGAAGCAAAACCCCTAAAATGTCGGATTCCGACATAACATCCGAAGTCCAACCGGAGCCCAAAGGCAACCCTTCTTCTTCGGGGTTCTCCTTCAGCATCTGGCCGCCAACCCAGAAGACCCGCGACGCCGTCGTCTCCCGCCTTATCGACACCCTCTCCGCAGAATCAATCCTGTCCAAGCGCTATGGCGTCGTCCCCCGCGACGAAGCCACCGACGTCGCCCGCCGCATCGAGGAAGAGGCCTTCGCGGTCGCCGGCGTCGACGACGGGATCGAGATCCTCCAGGTGTACTCCACGGAGATCAGCAAGCGGATGCTGGAGACCGTCAAGTCGCGGAGTGCAAAGGAGGAGACCAATGCTGATGTGGAGAGCTCCGAGGCATCCGCCGCAGCGCCCGAGGAGGAGGCTGCCAAGCCCGTTAAGGTCAAGGAGTGATGTATTTTTGGGTTTTACATGAATATAATGGTAATGGTTCTGTTAGGATTATATTTTCTGTTTTTTAATGAATATTATCTTCGAACTCGTGAGATTTCTGTCTCTATTATGTTTAGGATTATCGTCAATGAGTATGACTTCTCGTCTTCTTGGGTTTTTAATTGACTCCTGCTTATTCGCAGTGGATGAATTTTCGGGAACTTGATTTGACGATTCCGAGTTTGGATGTTCTCCTGAACTTGTCATGGTTTGGCTCGTTAGAATTTGGTAATGGAGGTGCTACTTCTAGTTGCTCGGATTAGTTTCGGATTGTCTTACTTGTTTAAGCGTTATGAGCTGACTGCCTTTGTTATTGCACGGTCGTTCTGTTCCTCAATGGATTTACTAAACTATTTTGCTTGGTGTAACGTCTACCTGAGAATGTATCAATTGGGGTGCACTTTTTGTGTTAGAAACATCGATGACTTTAATTCTTTTCTTATGTTGTCTTCTTTAGTATGGTAATAAGGTGTTTTGTTGCAACTGCTTTGATGGTGGCCTTCTTGTTGCTTCAAACTGAGTTTCGGTTTTTCTGCTTGTTGCTTCAGACTGAGTTTCGGTTTTTCTGCTTGTTGCTTGATATGTACGAGTAGGCCACCTACTTGTATTATTTTTCTCATTTTATCTCTGTAAGCGGTGGGATATTAATAGGTGAACATATGGAGTGTTTTGTCTATGACCTGGTTGAATCCACGATAACTGATACGAGCATTTGAAATTCGACAAGGTAAGGTTTCTCGTGCTTGTGCATGTACATGTTGACGGAACAGGCTGATGTCTTACCTGTGTGGCCAATGGTCCTAGGTTGTACATTGTTTCAGAGTTGCTGGAATAGAAGCTGATGATTTGGCTTGATTGAACCTGAAAGCTTCCATTTCCATTTTTAAGGTCTCTATTGAAATGGCTTCCTTGTCTTTATCGTAAAGAACCAGGTAGGATTGGTCTCCCTTACCTGCGCTTCTTTTTTATTGTTTAACAGTTCTTTTCCTATGAGAACTTTGAATTCTTTCCTGGAATAGGTTTTGCTGATCAATTGAAGACTTCGTTTCTATAAATGTGCAACTTGGGTTCCTTGATTTTTTACAAGCATCTTGCTGCTGTGTCCACAACATTTGCTTCCCAGTCCACCAGTATCCAATTTTCCCCATGTTAGCGGGGCAGTTGGTGATGCCTTGTAAAGTTTTTGTCATTGTTTTAACTGTCTTGAGTATTGATAAACTGCGTACTGTTCTGAGTTCTCCCTAGTGCATCATGAAGTAGACTCCCGGTAACTTCTATGCTCGGGGTCTAAATTTATTGTTGATTCTGCTACATGCATGTCCTGGATAATCAACGAAGACACGATTTTCTATTTCGTGACAATTCTAGTTTACAAATTAGTTTTTGTTTAGTTAATCTTCTCCGACTCATCAAATATAAACATTTTGAGCCGGCGTTATGTAAAAATATTAAACTTGGTTTATTTCATAGTTGTCAAAGCGGGTGACATGGCGCGGCGCGGCGCAGCCAAAACATGACACGGAGACACGAAGCAGGCGCTATATACATTGACTCGGATAATATTACCGTTATTCATAATGTAAAATGAATATATGTAAATACTCATAATTAGAAATAAAAACTTGCAAAAATTTATAATTAGAACCAATAGTCAAATACATTAAAGCAAAACATACATGCGAATGTCAATAACTTCAAGTCTTCAAGAAAATACACACTTAAGACTTTGAGTTTACAAATTGTGATAATCAAAGTTTTCATCATTGCTTCCTTCGCGACTAGATCTGTAATCATCTTCATCTTCTTTGTCTCCTTCCCAATCTCTTGGCTTTCATCTAGATGAAGAAGGTGGTAAGCTTTGTGGTGTAGGTGCAGCTGAAGCCACATTCTGTAGTATTGTTTGTCTCCTAGTGTTGAATATAGGTTCAGTAGCACCAGATGCACATTCAACATCTAACCAAGACAAATCATCATGCCCTAAATCAGGATCATTTTCACGATCTTCGTCTTCCACTAACCATTCATTATAAGCATCAACATCATCCAGCTCCACATGATCTATCTCAACTTTAGAATCATAGCATTCTTTCAAAGTTTGGTTATACTTAATGAAAATCAAGTCTTCCAACATCTTATGTTCAAGCTTATTTCTTTTCTTGGAGTGAATCTACAATATAAAAATCTAAATGTTAGTCTAGTTGATAAATATACATTATGAAAATCTAAATTTAAAGAACTTAATACTGATTACTTATGTGCTCAAAAGTACTCCAATTACGCTCATACCCCGATGAACTGCAAGTCAAACTAGTATATTAATGGCAAAGAGTTGTAAACTTGGTGTCTCTGATCCATATCGCTTCCACCACTCAGCTCCAAATGTAATAGAACTCTTAGTTGTTATGCATTAAATTACGAAAAAGTCAAATAAATTTAATTTACCAAGAGATGTTTTGTCTCTTTGTCTTATTGCATAATCCGTTCCAAAGAAGCCTTCAGCCCTCTTATAGCTTGTCAATTCTTCCATGATTGTTTTGAATGTTTCATTACTTAGACAAAGTTCTGCATGCACTCATATAACTCAACAACAATAATCTGTCATTCTCAATTGTCAGATTGCTATAAAAATGTGTTGGATTTAGATAATGTCTAGCTGCATGCAATGGATGGTGAAGTTGATCTGACTATCTACTATCAACAATTGTAAGTATCTCTCTATACTTGCTTTCATTATTGTTGAAGCCAACTTTAATAAATTCATTTGCATTCTCCATTGCTTGAGAAATGTAACCCATTGTAGGTTTATTTTTGTTATCAACAAGGTAGAGTACCTTCACGAAAGGTCTCATAGCTTTAAAAACATAAACAATATCTTCCCAAAAAGCAATCTAAAGAACAATTTTAGTTACATTCCTTCCCATAGGTTTCTTACTTGCCTTCAAGTTTGCACATTCTTCAGAAGTGAACATCTTGCGAAGCTTTGCTTTAAGGATGTCCAATCTTTTCAAAGTGAAAAATGTTGTACCAAATATTATGACTCCAGCTCTAACTAACTCACTTTCTGTCATTAGATGAAATGTTCTATCTTTAGTTTTTTTTATTCTTGGAATTTTTCTAATATCATCTAACATTAAGTCTAGACAATATGCAGCACATAGAGTCCAAAATAATCTCGGTCTCTTGGTTACCAAATACTTACCTACTAATTCATAATTACTTCCAGTGTCAGTAATTAGCTGCACAATATTGCTTTCACCAATCTCCTCAACAACCTTATCCAAAAGCTAAAAAAGCATATTTCCACTTTCACGTAGTCAGAAGCATGAAACACTCCTAACAAACATTGTTCCCACTGGAGAATTGACAAAAATTTTGATCAAGATTCTACTCCTTGTATCAGTCCAACCATCTGGCATTATTGAGCATACATATTTTTCTTGATGCTCCTTGTTAGACTTCAACAATTGAGTATATTCCAACTCCTTGTTTAACATTGGAACTCTTAACTAATGATAGCTTGGAGGCTTCACATTAGGACCAAATTGACCAATTGCTTTGACCATATTCTTGAAAGTTGTTGATCTTGCAACATTGAAAGCAATGTCATTCTGGTAAAAAAACTGAGCTATATATTGGCAAGCCTTATCTCTTGTTTCTTTTTTTCAAGCTTCATTCAAACTTGTTTGCCTAGCTTTTGCCAGCTTTGGCCTTTGATATAATATTGCATCTAATTGGCTTTTCTGATTCTTCTTGGTAGGCTGCAAATTGCCTTCTTCAACTAGCCTTTTTCCACTTTGGATCCTAAATATTTCTTGAAATTTTGATTCCTCGTCATCATCTATATACAATTGGGATGACCCACTTGACATAGCATCCTTTATAGCTAATATCTTTTTTCACTCTCTTTTAACTCTAATCTGAGATCTTTCGGTGTTAAAGTGCAACTAATGGCATTTCCTTTGACTCTCATTTGATATTATTTGACTCGAGTAATTCCTCCATTAATTTCAAGCTTGCAAAATCATATGTTACCTTCTTCTTATTTTTCTTGTCCTTCAAACTATTCCGTCTTCATCCTATGTCACCACTTGGTTTGAATAACTCAGAATTTGAAACTGGTGATGGTGGATCAACGTTAGCATTAGGAGACATCATCACTGTTTAAAATATAATTATATATCAATTTAATTTCGCAGCTAAACCAAAAAAAAACTACAAAACCTACTGCTTAAAATATAATCATGCAATGGGACACATAGATAATTGGCTTTTCTTCACGCATTTAACATCTCTTGCTGCTAAAACCAAAAACACCTACAAAACCTACTACCCTCAATATTGAAACCCGAACAAAAACCAACCTTAGTTCGGAGTCATTAGAGCCCGAGGTGGGAGGTCGGAGCTCAAAGCTCGGAGGTCGAACATCGAAGCTCGAATGTCGAACGTCGAAGCTTGAAGCTTAGAGGTTAGAGGTCAAAGGTCAAATCTCGGAGGTCAAACATCAATGTAGTATAGAGTACAAGGTCAGATGTCTTTATAGCCCAGAACGCAGGCTGGCCGTGGGTGTGGACTTTCGGTAGAGAGAAGAAGAGAAGAAAGAAATTAATTTTGGGCATGAGTCGGCGGAGAGAAGGTAAGATTGTTATTAGGTTAGAGAGAAGGTAAGATTGTTATTAGGTTTGTAAAATTTACATTTTTGCCCTCTTTTTTAATTTTTTATAGGGGTGAAAGTTTGGGTTTAGACGGGAGCACCACGTCAGCCCGCGTCGGAGCTGCTCAGGCCGCTCTGGTCTGGCCACTCCACCCATCGTCACAGAAGTAAAGCGGCCCATAGCAAAAAATCAAAAAAACCCGCTCCACCCTGTGATCGCAGCTGTAGCACCTCGTGTTGACTACTATGGTTTATTTAGATCAGAAAAATTATATGGTTGTATGGAATTTCTCACTTTTGGCATAGTTGTTGGTAGGGATGGAAAAAATATCCATACCCTCTGGGTCAGACCATATCCTTGCCCCATGGATCGAGAGTTTGTTGACTTTGAGTGGGTCTAGGATAGGATATCGGTCTACATTTAATGGTAGGGTATAAGGTAAAATATGCATCATATTAATTTTTACCTTATCTGTTTACCCTAATTTAGACACTAACCTAATTAAATCCTAACTGAATCATATTTAAACCCTAATTAAATTTTTTATTTTATTTATAAAGTTTAATATATTTATTAAATATTCTAAAACATACTCCATGAAATTGATTTTTTTAAAAAAAATTAGTGATATATTAGATATTTCTTAATAAATTTTAATATATTAATTAAATTTAGTTAAATTTTATATATATAATTAAAATTTTGTGTTAAAAAAATATCTTGTATTTAATTCAATGGTCATAATCTATAAAATCATGTAGACCCTACGAACTGTGAGAGAGTAAAGGTAAGTGGTCTAATAATGAAAATTTTTATGGGTTTATGATAAAATATGAGTCCAATATTTTAAATTATGGTATGAGTAGGGTCGTACTAATATCCGACCCTACCAATATTCGACAATACTCTAGTGCTCCGACCCTACTCTAGGCACCAGAGGGAGGTTTCCTATGACGGGCTGGCTATTAACTTAGTGGCAAAGCGCATCGGCGGACACCAAATATAAGTAGCCCGGCCCAAATAATAAAAGTCTTATCCACGTCGGAACACCAACAACGTGTGCATCAAAGCATGTCGGAACTTGGACTTGTGCGCATTAACTTTGAAAGTAGAGGTCTAACTTCTCCACGTCGAAACCTTGCAAGCTAGAGACAGAGAAAACCGATCAGCTATAACCACGAAGTCAAACTTCTGAGTTGTAGGGGACTAAATGTCCCAATCTTGAAGATTTTCGTTGACTTTCGGTAGATTATATATGTTGAAAACGTTTCATCAAGTTCAGCGTTTGTTGTGTTTTCCTTTTAAAACTAAGTCCTCATGAGGTACTATCCCACTTGCAACCAAGTACTAGGATCAAACTACAAGATCGTAGTCGAGTATTAATTTGCTGAAGGTTCTTAATCGTGATAAAAGGTTAAACATAAATATACAAACTAATAAGATGTTCTGACCAACAAGAAAGTTGATTTTTTCTATAAAAAAAAAATTGAGATTCAAATCTTTCCATACAAAATGTTTGACATTGTTAGATTTCGAATATCGTAACATGGGACAACGGCGGAAGCGAATTGGAAAGCAACCTGCATTCTACTAATGGCCAGGGCCACCTCTACTAGGGCCAGACTCTAAGCTTGAATTGAAGATTCTCTGTGAAGGAGGAAGATTGTTCGATGGAGAAACGGGCAGTGAAACTGCTCCACTTCTTGCCGAATCATGCACGATCAATTTCCGACATCCGGTCGTCGAAGCGTAACGGAGAGTTACGCAATTGGCGACACTAACATCTACAGACGACAAAAGAAACAGTAAACTCATTATCATCATAACCGAAACAGTTCTTATTGAACCTCCACGACCAGCTTTTTTCCTTGGTTCACTCATAATTTTGATATTATGCTTAGGGGTTCGTTGATGGATATATGTGTGTGTATATATAAACACAAACGCGCGCGCGTCTTTGTGAAAGGGTCCCACAACACAAGCTTGTTGACTTGTATGCTCCACCTTTCCCACGCTTTTGTTCTCTAAATTCCACGAGTTTGTGGTGTCCTGCTGCGAGACAAACTCGTTGTTGGGAACTTATCGAGGGAGAGGTTGGATCTTCAAAACGGATGGCTCTTGCTTTGAAAATGTGGTGCCCGGTTTTTTCTAAAATGGTCTAATATTTTATTAATAAAATACCTGTGAGAATTATGAACTCTTCTACTTTTGGTGGTGCAATCTCCAATTTGTTATTTGAATAACAAAATCTCCTCCGATTTGGTAAATGGGGATATTTGGAGTCTCAACTTTCCATGATACTGATTTAACTTAATATTAGTTAAAAAAAAATTAAATATGACAAAGTTCAATCTAATGAATTATATCCATTAATTCGAAATACAATAAATCATGTTATGATTATTATGAACGAGAGTGTTATGAGTGGCCATCTTTGAATAAGAATGAAAGCATCCAAATCTCTTGAATCCTTTTTATTTCACAGTACAAAATTGGACGACTACTGTCAAAATGAAAATGAAGTGGAGTTTTATTGTTTAGGCTTAACGAATAATTAAACAATATATAGACAGTTAGAATACAGCCCATAATTGAGAAATGCACACAGAAATGAACAAAACCTAGCAAAACAAACAAACGTACACAACAAACCCATGCAAATTCAACAAAACTATATCAATGTCCGACAAAACTCGACATAAAAGTTTAGATATCAAAATTGAGGCTTTGGCTTGAGAGTTTTATTGTACTTATGGATCAGTTGCTTTTCTTTGGTAACTGTTCACTGCTTCCGGAGTGTACCTTGTATCTATGGTGTAATCATACATAATAAATTTTAACTTATAAACATTGAAAAGTGCTCTCCCAAAGTAAATGGTAAGCGTCAATAAATGAACATATCGGACTTTAAAACTTTATTAATTTATAGCAATATTATTCAATCGATTATATGAACAACAACTCCTCACAAAAATGCAAAAGATTCTTGTTGTTGTCTAACTTTTACCCAAGCAGATGCAACCTTAATCATGTCGAACTAATTGACCGAGTCCAAGACATCCTGTTGAAACTAAGTAAGACTATATTCTAAAAAAAACTAAGATTATTTCCTTTTGACGAAAAGAGTTGTGATAATATCATGGATGAAATATTGTCCGTAGATGATACAAATGTTAATGGACATGTTTGAGTTAGAATCTTGAGTACAAAATATATTATTAGTAGAATTATCTTCTAAATAGAGTACATGGTACTAAATTAATTAATCATTTTCCATGAATATCGCAATAGTTACTAAAAAATCGTTAACAAGTACAAAAATAGAGAAAATTGTGCATAAGTACCTTGTGATTTTACTCTTTCAAAAAAAGACTATGTAACTTTTTTCGTTCAAATTTAGTCTTTATGGTTTATTTTTTCGGACATTTACGCAGATTGGTTATATGTCCAGCCATATGATTGTCCATGTAGATACCATGTCCGCCAAAATTACATTCCCTGTTGTTTGCGTGGCATTCCAAATGTGTAAATTAAAATTTAGTATACGATAATTTATCCAATTAATCCTTAATTCGAATTATATTTTTCAAAAATATATTTTCAACATTCTTACGTAGTTTTGATATTTTTACATTCTAAATTTAGAAAAATCATGGATTAAAAAGTTGTAGATATATATCATAAAATATCAATATCAATGTAGATTTCTATGTGACCACACATCCATCTGAATTGTCTGAAATTTGAAAATATCTGAAAAAACAAATTATTTGCATGGAAAAAATCAAATAGTCTTTTCTTGAAAAACACAAAATCAGAGAATATTTATGTACATTTTTTCATAAAAGATATATTATAAACATTCCATTATACTTGAAATTCTCCGTTTCTTCTTTGACTCCAGATTGTCACAAGACATGATTCTTCCAAGAAAACATCGCTACTTAAGCAGGTCCCTATCTTGACCGATCGGTATCATCACCAAAACCTCCTATATATAACGGAAGGCCGTATCAAATACTTTCCACCAAATATTGCAATTATTTTCCACTAGAAATACTTGTAAGAAATTTTGAAAACAATTATGAAGCAAACAGCTTTTAATTCTCTCTCCAAAAATGCTGCCACCATATTGGTTCTCTTCCTCATAATTTTCTCATCATGTAAAAGTGAAACTGAGGCTTCCAGGCCTATCCTTCCATATCTGCACTCCACATCACTTACCCAAAAAAAGTTCGCCACACCCATAACGAGCTCGGTTGTTAATGCCAGAGGTTATTCGGGTCGGAGAGGGATCGACCACAAAAGTGTTGCATCTTCTGGGCCCAGCGACAGAGGGAGTGGCCACTAATTTATATTTGCGAGTTAATATCAAAGGGTTTGTAATCAAACACTATTGAAAGTTGTGAAATTTAAGAAAGTCTAAGGTTTAAACCCTCGCAAAGGTGTAAAATATTTATTTATAAAATAAATAAATTAAAGGTAATACCAATTTAAATTTTATCATGATATTAAAAGTTTATTGTTAAAAAAATCATTCTCTAAGTAGTGCTTATCTGTATTGACAAATATTTTCATTTATAAATTATTTTCACTCTCTTTTCAACTTCCGTGGAGAAGTATATAGAACTCATAGAAGACAGGAGTATTGTGATCAACGAAATAATAAACCTTGAAGAGCCACCTCTCAATTTTGTAGTGTAGTCACCAGTTTGAGAAGTTGCAGTGCTTACAAAATTCACTTTGTTCTTAGTATTTATATCACATTTTTTTGTTATATGTCGCACAACTTTTTTGTTTAGACCAGAATATTCGGACATACTGTGGCGAACTGCCGATTAGTATAGGTTCCACATGAATACCCATCAGGGCTCGGCTTGATGGGCCTCCGGTTGGCTAAGTGAAGACTGAAGAGTAACTTTACTGGATCCATTTTCACCCAGTTAGGCCCGTTGACAAAAGATGGGCTAGAATGTTTAACGCTGGATCATAAGATTGTCGTGTTTCGATAATATATTAGAATATTCATAGGTAATTCAAAAAACTTTTATTACAGAAGACTAATTCGTTAATTTGGTCTGCAAAACCAACATCCCAAATGGTTATAATCTGTGGTTTGAGTAGTGCCAAAAACGTCGCTTCCGAAACGGATTCTCAAATATATTGCCAGGAATAATTGCAGCAAAACTACAATTCAAAGCCAATAAAGGTCTCCCGGGAAAAAGTTAAAGATAGTTGTTTCTTTTGCGAGCCACTATGCTTGGTTTAATCGCTATATTCCGTGTGTATTATCACCAGTTTTTTCTTTTGTCTGATTCCTGCCCAAGATTATGAGCACCATACACTAAAAGTTGAAACCAATGAATTGATTGAGAAATCTTAATTGATGTGTATTTATAATTAAAAAGACAGCAAATCCCTTCAATAAATTTCCTCTTTATTAAAAAATTGACCACTCCCTTTTTTTATTTTTTATTTTAACAATTTATTCTAAAATTATAAAATCTAACTAATAGCATGCCCGTATAATTATTTATTTACCATTTTATTTATGTTGTCTCTCTAAATTCTTGTGTAAAATGAAGGTTGGGGAATATGAAATGTAAAGCTGTAGCACTATTCAAATACGGAATTATACTGTTTTAAGGATGAGATACGCAATTAATATTTTGACTATATGTGCAAAAGTATAAACTTACAAATATATCCTTTTCAATTTCTACAAAACGCACCGAATATGCGATTGTGCTCAAATAATGCTTTGGAATAAATGTGCCTAATGGGTAACGCATGACTTCAATTATTCACCATTAGTATCACCAAAACAAAAAAATTTATTCACCATTCAGGGGTGCCATGTGCACTTTTACAGTGTACTCGTAATGTCACGAGGAAGTGAAATGCCAATTTTATAATCTAAATAGTTAAGTGATTGCTTCATAATCTAAATAATTAAATTTCGACGTACATAAGCTTTGCGCGTCATGATTTTTGTCCGAAATTAGTACTATGTCGTTCTCCACATTAACTTGACAGGGAAAATAAGTGTAACAACCATAAATTAGCAATCATTCTAATCATAAATTAGCAACAAAATAACTGAGGTAAAAAGTTGTGACAAGTAACACAAATATATTAACGGAGCTCGCTTCGTCGCATCATGGTCCGCTTTGTGTTGCGGTGTTGTGAAGTTTAAAGTAATTGCAAACTTACTTAAAAATAAGCGAATTTGTATAAAATACAACATAAATAACTATTAGGGTAATTGAATATAGCAATCATATCGGCAATAATGTACAGATCTCATCAAAAATTGGAAGTTAAACATGATTTGACGAAATAATTTGAGATTGAGTTCCTTCTAACAAAAAAATCATTCCACTCTATGGCGTTGGCGTTAGCGTTGGCATCAACTCTGGTTGCCCACCAAGCACATGCCATAGCTGTCATCGCCTCATGGTACAATGGGCTCCCCTCTCCCACCGTCTTTACCTTTGTCTCAAGTTGGAGTTGCTACATCTAGTGTTCCAGATCTGATCTACCCTAATTTCGGTATTAGGACTTTCTCCATCGCATTGCCTCTATTGAACACTGTGGTCCTACATTTCGTGAGAGATGTCACACTAGGGCCGTCAGATGACAAACCTGTTATGATTTTGAGTAAAATACGTTCTGCGATTTGCGAGTCGTTTGGTCATCATGCTCTAATAGATAGGCAGGCTAGTCATGCCAAAGGGATCGAAACTGTGCTCATCATTTAATCTTCGAAATGCTTTAAATAAGGTTTTGACAGCTCATTTCTTGAAGATGCTACCCTATGCATGGGCTATTTTGATTTTTAATTCTATTTTGTAATGGATATGGATGCGGTGTGAAGCTCTACTACATGGAAAATTTCCCAAGGCAACCTCTACCTACAGTCATAGGTACCATTCTTCAAGCTGACTCAACCTAACTCTACACTTACAAGGGTGTGGTTAAGGTTTGATGGGATTGACATAGAGCATACAATAATGAGTAACATTGTCTTTAGACTTATAATAATGGTGGGTCATCCCAACATGTTGGATTTATCGGCTTTAAATAGGTTTAATGGGGTTAGAGTGTTTAGGAAAAAATGGGCATTATCCCATCTTCTCTACTACGAATGCGTACTCACAATTGAACTCAAATAATACAACACCCTTAATCTGGAGGAAGTATACACAAACTCATACAAGAGAAGAATAAAACAACAAAGGAAAGTTAGAGAAACATAAGTATATGGTTACTCGATTCGATCGTACAATGATCTATTTTCAAAGACTTTTAAGCCGGGAAAGATTCACTATATCTACGAGTTATAATCACTAATTATAATGAATACCTCACACAAGTCTCTCTCGATCATTCGGGAGCTCTCCTACTTTAGCCACTCACTTTTATCACCCTACTCTTTACTCAAGTAAAGGACAACAACTGTGAAGTTTTACTTACTCCTCTCTTATCTAAGAAGAAAGACCTAACTTTTTAAAATTTCACTTGATTCTCTCAAGGTTCAAGGATAGTTATAACTTGATAAGAGGCTTACATAGGGGTGTGTGTGTGTGTGTATTGACACCATCTATTCTAGGATTATTGGCTTGAGAGGGGTAAATTTGTCCATGTGAAAAGTTTTTACTGGGTGTCATTAGTGCCTATTAAGGGCCTAGGACCTCAAAAGCAAAACCTTTATAATAATGATCTAGCGATCGCTAGGAGACCAGTGACTGCTAGGTCCAATAACTACTAGCCATTATTATCCAACTTTTCCCTAATTTGCCTTCACTTGACAACTTCATCTCTAGACCTGTTGGACCATTAGTTTGCCTTGGCATATTTACTTGACATAATTTTCATGATTCATATCTGATCAATTCTCTCAAATACCATTGGGCTCAATCTGATTAAGCTCCTAACTAAATGTCATGGTTCTTCACTCCAACCTTGTTACTCAAAACTCACACATCTCAGACTCTATACCTAATGAGTAGTTCGTATTTTGGTTAAGCTAGACATGTCAAAACTAATCTGGGAGTTGTATTGTGGATGTTGATTTTTCGAATCTCTTTAGTTTTTGTAAGCATTGTCAATTTATTGGGCATAATGATTTATGGTGTTATCAGCTGCACCCTCTTAACAAATGTGTAATTAGACGCTATATGATCTATAGCTGCTCAAATTTTGAGCCAAATGGCTGTTGTTTTTCGTACTGTAGCTGCTCAAATTTGTATTAATTGAAATGGGGAGTTTGCTAAAATAGTTAATATTATTAAGTAGATTGTTGTGATGACGTGACGTAGCATTCAAAATTGAATGTTGAACTTCTAGACATTGCAATATTGTATATACAATAAATTTTTACTTGATGATATCCATAATCTTGATTTTGTGTTCACGAGGGGTTCTCTTTTATGAGAGTTTAGTTATATACTTAAAAGCATTTCATTAATATATCATCTACTTATCAAAAACAAATTGAAGAAATGAATCAAATGATCAGAAAATTATAATATTACATAAAAATCAAGATCAATATGAGGATAGAAAAATGGCATTCCATAAACCATATTCATAATATCATACGACGGATAGAAAACATCAAGATCCCTATATAAAGTCGGACAAACTCGTCAATCAAACAAACAAATGGGCCTGCCGAGTGACCATTTGGTTCAGTGGCATTGTTCCCACTCATGTGGGGTGAAGTCCAGGGTTCGACTCTTGGCATGAACATTTCTGATGTAATAGAATAGGATATCAAAAAAAAGGAAAAAGTCCACTTTAGTACCCTGTGGTTTGACGCATTCCCATCTAAGTTTCCGTGGTTTAAAAAAGTTATAACCCGTCCATGAGCTTCCAATTTTCTCATCCAAGTCATGATGAACCGGTTCGATTTGTTTTCCATGAAACACCCCGTTTTGCTCTGCTGAGTTGGACTTCCACGCGAAAAATTTGTCCACGTTGTATTTTTTAACGTGGCTGGCATATTTCATTTATAATACCTATGTTTTTTTATTAAATTGTAAAATCCCCCTCTTCTCTAATAAAAAACAACCCAATCTTTAAAATAATCAATAATCACTCATCTGCTAGGAGTGAATCCTTTGTGCCCATAAACCTCTTCACCAAGCAAAGCAAAATACCCAATTTCTCTCCCGTCGAACCAATCCCCCAATTATATCCCTTTTTCCTCCCAGAAAACAAAACTTCTCTTAGTTAGCGAAACCCAACGGTTGATTTTTGGCCTCTTCCTCTTCTACTATTCTACTTGCCGGAACTGGTCTCAAATCTGCTGCTCGAGTGAAACTCCTTGTCTTTCGATTTTGTTGTTTCTGTTAAATTAGGGTTTCCCTTGTTGCCGATGATGACGACTTCTACAGCGGCGACATGGACGACGAGTATTACAGCGACGGCACCGAAGAAGGCGATGGCACCGATTTTGATTTCCACCACACTGCCTTTCACCTTCAAACGAAGAAATACTTAGGGTTTGGTCTTCTGATTTGGGGAAATTTGAAAAGGTAGGGTTCGATAGGAGGGAAGGAAGGAGGGAAAATAAGGGGTTGTTCGGCTTCAGACTTCGGCGGCGGGCTGGTAGCTGGACTTTGATGAAGGCTTTATATTGGGGTTTCGGGGGAGAAAATAGGGATTGGAATATTGGTGGTCGGGTGAGGCTGTTGAATATTGGGTACTTGGAGGAAGAACAAGGTGCTCTCGGTGAGGCTGTATTGGGTACTTGGAGGTTGCGAGGGGATGGCCAAGAGGACGAGGGAGGGCCGAACGAAGAAGGTGTTTTCGATAAATTGTTTAAAATTGGGACCAAATTGAATTTTGTCATAACTTACTCTACATGACAGATATTTGAAAAGAACCCGCCGCGTGTAAGTCCACGTCATCGTTCAAAACGGGGCGTTTCATGGAAAACGAATCGAACCGGTTCATCGTGACTTGGATGAGAAAATTGGAAGCTCAGGGACGGGTTATAACTTTTTTAAACCACGGGGACTTAGATGAGAACGCGTCAAACCACAGAGTATTAAAGTGGACTTTTCCAAAAAAAAAATAATAAATTACCATTTCAACCCAATTGGCCACAGACAAAAGTTAAAAACAAACAAATGGGCCTCCATTAAAACAAAACTAAATTAAATGAAAAAATTAAAAAAAAACAACCCCCAAAAAAAAGAGCATTAATTACCCAGCTTGTCGTCTTCGAAACCCACCAAACCGAACCCCACCAAAAAGGGTCAAGTGCCCCCCCTCCTCCCTCCATTTATTCTCTCCTCTTATTTTACCCAACCACTTGACCTTTCCTCTTCCATTCCTCCAATTAACCCAAATCCCAATTCTTCCTCTCTCTCTCTCTCTCTCTCTCTCTCTCTCTCCAAATAACCCATGAAGCGCCAGATCGAAGAAGCCCCTCTCGACGCGAAGTTGAAGAGAGTCAAACAAGAGGAAGAAGAAGAAGAAGAAGAAGAAGAAGAAGAAGTCAACGAGACGGGGAGGCTACTGATGAACATAGGGGAGGACCTGCTCTTCGAGGTCCTTAAGCACGCGGACGCGAGGACCCTGGGTCGGGCGGCTTGCGTGAGCCGACAGTGGAAGAAGACGGCGCTCGACGAGCGGCTCTGGGAACTGATCTGTACGACCCACTGGGCCCACATCGGATGCCCGGCCCACCAGCTCAGATCGGTCGTCCTCGCCCTCGGGGGGTTCCGTCGCCTCCACTCCCAGTACCTATGGCCTCTCTCCCGCGGCTCCGGCTCCGGCTCGGCTTGGGCCGCGCCGCTCTCCAGGATGATGGGCGGCGGCGCGTCCAACAAGCGATGGGGGAAGGACGAGGTCCACCTCTCTTTGTCCTTGCTCTCTATTAAGTACTACGAGAAGATGAACTTCTCCTCCAAAGGGAGGACCTGATCTTGTTTTTCTGATTTTTTTTTTCATCTCTTAATTCGGATTTTTGCCACTTTCGTATTTTGTAATAATATTTTGCTTTCAGGTGTCTGTTTTAATTTTTCTGTTTTAATTTGTTTGTAATGAATATTTCGATTAGATCTGTAATGTATAATATAATACTATGTTAATGGAAGGATTTCCTTCTTTCGCTCTAATTTCTCTCATGCCACTCCCATTAATTAGATAAAAATTAACCAATAAAAAAAAGTGTATATATATATATATACAAAAAGTGCAATTCAAAGATATATTTACTCGACATGATCAGAATCGTCGGGTCAGAATTTACAAGCCTTATTGAGTTCAAGTCTTTATTCCGCACAGCAAATTTTGTCTATGAATGTTGGATATTATAAATAGCGGATACATCTATGTGTGTGACTTTTTTGGTTACCTGCATTAATGTTCAATTTTCGTTATATTATTAAAAATGTTTCCCTTTATGGACTAACTAAATTGGTTATTTAATATAGAATGGGAAGAGAGGTTAAGTAATGACATAGATTGGTTGATGGCAAAGCAGAGGAAGCCAAAAAAGGGGTCTAGAGATGAAGTTTGGCAAGTACTATTTGTTTTGGGACAGAGATGTAATAGGTGGATTTTGGCTCATCTTGACAATGGGATTATATTTGTCGTATGTGAAGTCTTATTCCTTACCCAACAAATACATGATCTGTATTTTGGCTCAGCTGTTGGACAGCATGTACAGCTAAGAATGAGTTCAATCAAGGGAGTTGAATTTATTTTTAAGAAATATCAAGTCCAGATTTCATGATTTTAAAATATATATTTCGAAGAGTTATTCTCCAAATAAAATTACAGACAAAATAGATAGATAATTAATGGAGTATATAGAAGTAGAAAACATAAAACCAAAACACACAAGACATGAATATGCACTATATTATTATATCCCGATGTTCCAAAACATAAGGTTGTGAGGTGGCGAGATTGATCTCATTTTGAACTCCATGTCCATGGTTAGTCCTATGGATTTTAGGGGAGAGCAGGCCGAGTCATGGTTTGCCCATGTGCTGTGACTCTTGAGGATGGTATTCTAAACTACTGAGTTCTTTTCTGTCGTTTCTACTTTCTATTGTTTATTGTCTTACTGGCTCTTGACAACGAAGCCTGGCCGTTTCCTCAAAACAACCGGTCCTCATTCGGATTACTTGGCTTTGCGTGTCCGTGGTTTATACTTTATATGTTCATATTTGATAATCTAAACTTTAGTCATGTATTATTTTTAAAAGATGATAAAAATTTAATATTATTAAAATTTGAGTTATGTTAAATAAGAACTACTTTTTTATGGGTGAGCAAATAAATCAAAAAAATAAAACAAAATTTATATGGATAAAAAATCGGACCAAACCGAACCAAAATAAGAAACAATCCAGTCCGGTTCCTAACAGGTCTTTGATGTCCGGTCCAGTTACGAAAGCCCAGAACTGTACAAGCCCGGTCAGGACCAGGCCTTTCCTTAAAAATTAAAACCCTGAAACACACACACCACACGGCCTCTAAGTCTCTCCAAGAGGACCGAGCCAACTGTTTCGAAGAACAAAAATTCTCTGGTCTCTCCGACTTCTCCAAATGTGAGAAACCTAATTACTAAATTCTAAATCGTTTTCACCTTCGACCCCGACCGTCCTGTAAGTTTCTTGCTTTCTCTTCAAGATCATGGTATACTCAGCCTCCTCCCATCTTCTTTCCTTCGTTTTTTACTCTTTTGTTCTTGATTGGTTTCGTCTTCATCATTTAGTGGAGATTCTTATATATTTGTTTCTGGGTCATGTTATTTTACGCTCTTTTTGGTCTGTGGGCGAGGGTTCTTTTGACATTAAGTCATTAACTTCTTCATTAGTAATTTGGGGGTTTAGGGTATAGATGATTAGATGCCCAGTTTGAGATTTCTGGTGTTAATCACTTGCTTGTTTTAATGCAGAAATTGAGTTCATATTCTAGATTTTGTACAAGACAAAAGATTGGCTGAAAAGATTGTAGTAAATCATGTTCATTAATGGCGTTGTACTCTTAGTAGTTCCATTAGCAACTTTGTGCCTAAAAGGTGACTCCGCAACTTCAGGGGATTCAACACTGATCCGAACTCCTCCCTGGATGCTGCCGGTGGTGGTGGGGGAAGTCGGCCGCCGGAATTTTTTCGTTTGGATCACTTCTGATCGGTTCGATTCGTGTTTCTTAAAATGCTCCGTTTTGGTCAAATCAAATATGGCGTCTTTAATGCCGATTGTCGACTCCTGTTGACTCCTGAAGTATCCCCGACGTGTGGATACCAATTTCACAAGTCTTCGTCATCGAAATCGCGAGATCGAACTTCAGATTTTTCGAATCAAACCAGTCAGGGTGACCCAAATGGGCAAATTGGATGATGTCGAAATCGAATCAACTTTTTTAAACCACATAGACTTAGTTAGGAATGAACCAAACTACATGGAACTAAAGTGAACTTTTTCCTAAAATTAATAAGTAACTAATGCCTGATAATTAGGATGACAATAAATCTTACATTTTTTCTAAGAAGTTGGAAGTTCAAATTCTATCTCTTACAAATAAAGAAAAAATTTTCTCAGAAAGAAAAAAAATTTTAAAATCATCTAAAATTTTGAGAGTTTAAGTCCAACAAACTAAACAAAAATAAGATGAATAAGTATTTAGATCAAAGTGAAATATAGCAAGGCTGAGCAAATGTGCCGAAAATGGCGAAATCGAAACCGGGAATGTAGCTAAAAGTCAAACCGGGCTGGACTATAAAGAGCCCCGTTCCGGAACCAAAATGTAATTTCGGTACAAATCTGAACCGAACCAGGGAACGATGTCGGACTCGAATTAATTTGGTTACATGAACTAGGCGGCCTTTTTTAGTACAGACAGCGTAATTTTTTACGGATAAAACGAGATTGGATCTTGATTGGGAATTTGTGTGTCCTACTGGACAAAAAATTGGTATTGTTACTGGGCGGCGGGCCACATCAACAAAGCAAAAAGTTTCAGGAATTTTCAGGCCCATCCATTTCTCTGTTGCCCAAATTACAAACTAAAATTATTTTTATTCAAAATCTAAATGAGCAGTAAGAGCAAATAAGAGTGATTTTTCTTTATGATATCTAATCTAAGCGTAAAAGTCGAACTCAGCCTTAATAAGAGACCAAATCACGTATCACTCAGATAAACAATTATTAATAAGCACTAACTGGATCGATTTTAAGCACGTTATCTTAATTTTGTCTTTGTAATATAAGGGATTCAATAATTTTTATTATTTTTTCTGTAAGAATATTTGGTCCAACGATGATTATTCAAATATCAAGGGTGAAAAAAAAATAGGGAAATATTGCATTAACCACACCCAATTTTCTACGAAACTTCTTCGAAAGCGAGTCACGAGTTTTATTTATAGAGGTCTACGGTCATGCTTACGACCAAACAAACGACTACCGAGTACCGATGAAGTTTCAATAGGTAACCCATGCACGAACAAAAAGGAAGACCCTTTTTTTCGCATACCTTTGACGTTAGATATTAGCGAATAGCAGGAGGCTGTAAATGCTCTCAACATAATCTTCTTCCCACGTGCATATCAGTTAGACTATAAACAAGTGTTTATAGAGATATACTTAACATAACGACTGAAATTTAAAAACACACAATTTTATTATAAAAGCACACAAAACCAAAAATTTAACAATGGTGAGAATTACTGAGTTAGTAATTGTTACAAGTTGAAGGATCAATCCAGCCATGTCGAAGCCCAATTCAGCCCAAATCGCAACGCAATCAGCTGAATTGGAAAGTACCAGATTTCCCAAATCCAATCGATGATCTTTCTCAATTAAGCCTCAATCCGAGATTATGGAAAGCTCAATTATAGGAATCGGTCATCAATCACACCAATTTGGCATCAAATCATCCTCAATTGGGAGCTCATGAAGGTTTGCGATACTCGCGATCAATATCACGAAATTGCCTTCATTTTCTGTAATTGTATTACTGTAAATTCCATAATTGTATTCCTTAGTAGTTGTCTGTATATATATCCTATGTAATCACTCAATTGATCAATAAGAATGACTTCCATTTTTCTCACATGGTATCAGAACTTGGACTCAATCCTTTAAATTTGTAACTTCCCAAAATTAGCTGCTCACAATGTCTGATGAGACCTCTATAGGAGGAGCTGCTGAAGTAGTCTATCGTGTCTCTTGCAACGATTTACTAAAAAAGATTGCTAAAATTGATGGTATACGAGCCTCAAAATCACCATCGTGTCATTTAATGGCAAGAATTACCTATCATGGTCCAAGGTCGTATTCATTGTGCTCTGTGGACGAGGTCGTGTAGGCTTCATCAATGGAAATTTCCCTGCACCTAATGCCACGGAGGCTCATTATTCCGAATGGAGGATGTATGATCATCAAGTAATGTCCTAGTTACTGAATTCTATTAACCTGGAGCTCCACGAACTGTTTAATTATGTGACATGTTCGAAGGATCTCTGAGATTCTGTGAAAGCCTTATACTCCCAATCAAAAAATATGTATTATATTTTTGAATTGAAAAAGGGAATTGCTGACATCAAAAAAGGTGAAAGATCGTTTGTCGAGTATCATTTACCACACTGAACTTCCTCCCCTAAACTTGGTGTATTCTAGGATTCAAAAAGAAGAGACGCGAAAGAAGGTCGCAATCTCCTATCAGCATCATGAATCAATTAGTGATGCCACTGCCTTCACAAGTGCACATGAGAACTCAGCCTTTGCTACGAAGAGATTTCTCAATTCCAAAGCTGGAGCACCATTCAATCAAAATGAGAGAAGTAAGTCTTTTGTTAAAACTAACTTTCAATGTGATCACTATGGTAAAGCAGGGCACACCATCGATATGTGTTGGATACTTCATCCCCATCTGAAAGTAAAGAAGGATCGCCCCCAAATTGAAAGGTTCAATGCCTATCAGACCACCTCTACTAATCCTTCCAATCAAATGCCCGCTACCTCAAATCACGATCTAACTTCGCATAGATTGAGGACCTGGCTCAATGCATTTTTCTTCATATGAAAGGGAATGTCGAATCTAGTCATATCCCCAAATTGGCCTCTGGAGAAGGTAAAAGCGATAATATTCTTGTCTGTCACACTGCTATGTACTTGTCCTCAATTAATCATAATGAATATGAAAACACATGGATAATTGACTCCGGTGCAAATGAACACATGATTAATAATCGAAATTTGTTCTATCACATTAGTAATTCAAACAATAAATCGATTCTCGTAGCGAATGGATCTTTTATCCCCATCAAGGGACAAGGCAAGATCCAATTCCTCAACTCTGAATATTATTCCAAATGTTCTCTTTGTACCAGCATTATCTAACAACTTGTTCTCGATTAGCAAGATTATCAAAGATTTGAATTACTGTGCTATTTTCAACTCTGTGACATTTTAGGATCACAAAATCTTGAAGACGATTGGTGAAGGAGTCATGAATTAAGGACTCTACATTGTCAAATTTAAGCCTATCACATTGTTTGCTTAGAACTTAAAAAAACTCTATTCTATGGCATGACAGACTTGGGCACCCAAGTCAATTGGTTTTATCACAATTATTCCCCAATTTTCTTAATAATTTACATAATTGGAAGAGGTGTGTGCTTGCTAAACATTGTAGAATACTTTTTAGTTATTTCAAAACTAAGTATGATTGTCCTTTTTAATTAATCCACTCTAATGTGTGGACTGCTCCACAACCATCATATGATGGATTTCATTACTTCGTTTTATTTATTGACCAGCATACTCACATTACTTGGATCTACCTACTTAAACAAAAGTCTGATGTGTTTGCTAAGTTTCAAGAATTTGTTCATTTTGTCACTAACTAATTTGATACCAAGATTAAGATTTTTCGCACCAATAATGGCACTGAATACCAGAAGGACTTTAAGAAATTCCTGCACAATCAAGGAATTGTGCATCAAACTTCATGCATTTACACCCCTCAGCAAAACGGGGTAGCGGAAAGAAAGAATCATCATTTGCTTGAAGTTGCTCAAGTAATGATGTTTTGTATGAATGTGAAGAAGTGCTTTTGGAGTGATGCAATTTTAATCGTATGTCATTTGATAAATAGACTACCGAGCTCAGTCCTTGACTTCAAATCTTTGATTGAAGTTCTACTAGGTAAGAAGCTTGATCTTGATTTTTTTTAATTATATAAAATTTTATTACCAAATAAAAGGAAAATACAGAAGGAGATGAGAAAAGACAAAAATAAAATACAAATTCCAAGGCCTAAATAAAAACTATAAAGGCTACCACTGCCCTACTATGACTCAACACGAGTAAAACCATAAGGGTCAACATGGTCGATATAAACAAACTTGACCAGACACATGTCAACACTAACTGCATTTCCTCCTCTCGTTCCTACCCGCGTAGTCGTAGCCCAGAGTAGGTCTCAGTGGCATACCTCCCCTTGTCTTAAACGTGGGCAGAGTCGCCCAAGACCCACTACCAACCATCTATTCCAAAGCATGATGATGGTCATAAAGATCATCCACTTGGACGATATCTATGTCAACCAAGTAAGGTATGTAACTAACACCCTCCCGAAGAGATACTATGTCTGCTCCGACCTGCACAGTATCTATGGAGGATGATCTTAGATCCTCCATAACTGATAGAATGCCTAATAAAATCAGTGTTGCTACTACTGGGACCTGAGGCCACTCGCTCTCAGTATTCAATCTCACCTCAGAGTTAGGCAGTTGGTAAGTCGAGAGTACTTGGGGTCTGTCCTTGTCTGTTGCTTCTTAGATCTCCAAAATCGTCTATCGCACTGTTAGACTCGGCTTTGATAAATCCCTCAGGGAGTCTATTTCTGCGTGCTCCTCTAGAACTACCTGTAAAACCAGAGTCTGGTCAAAACCCTCCCTGACAAGCTCAGGGACTGTGTGTACCAGTGTCTTTTCCAAGTCCTCTGTCCCATCAGCAGTAACTTGCTCCTCAACCTCTTCCAAAATGGCAAAAGCATTCCTCGTCGTTAGTGAGGCAGAATTATCTATATCTGCTACAGCCTCATTAATCACCTCAACCAGTAAAATTGCAATATAATCAAAAAACATAGCATTATCCCAAAGGATGGGAACAACTACAGATAAAGAACTAAGAGGAATATCAGTCACCTCAATATAATCTGCTCGATCATCAAACCCATGGTCTTGTAATATATTTTCAAGGAGGGTGATAGTAACTAACCTTTTAGTAAATTTGACAAAATTGTCTTCAGGAGAACTCTAAGCCCGTTTGACCATATTACTGCCCTTGGCTTTCCTCTTGTGACAATTAGCTGCCAGATGTCCAATAATCATATAGTACACACAAAAATTAGGGAGATTCTCATATATAACGTCTACCAAAACTTCCTGCGAAGTCAACTTCAGCATCATGTCTTTGACAACTAGTCTTGCCATGTCCATTTCTACCAAAATTCGGGGAGAAGCATTATTAAACTTATTAAAAGAGGAAGAGTCAAACCTGATGGGTTTTCCCACGATGGAAGCCATGGAAGCCAAACCAAACATAATATCTCAAGAAATATATTCCATACTTAAACTAACTAAACGAAGCCAAACTCAAGCATGTATAGACAAACAGCAAGAAGGATTGAAAAAGGGAGTCCAAGCTTGCAAGTGTAAGGATCCTTATGACAACCACCATATAAGAGATTTCCACACCAAGTCACGATCCTTGGTAATGTTAAAATGGAAGTCAAAGAATCTCTTACCCAGAGGAGCATACGAAGAGTAAAAAAACCCCCAAAGCTTTGCCAGTTCATCCCAAAGAATAGAGGTTATGTACGGGGTCATACCTTTCTTTAATAACATATGCTGATCAAAGCAACTTGTCCAAAATTCTCGCAGGTGGCAGAACATGCCTCATCAAGCACCACTGCCAACCTATCACCGATTTAAACTAGAGGAATGAAATTACCATCCAGAACCCAACTGTTGACCCACGAGGTAGCCACCATTGCATAAGAGGAATGTAGAAGGGGAAGATCCATTGGATCCACCAGATTAACCTATGGAGGAGTGGTCATGGATGGCTAATCAATAGCAGGGGTGGTCGACGCCCTCTAGAAAAGGGCATCCTGTTAACACAGTTAGTTGACGACCAGTCAATGCCAATCAACACTAGTTAACGGCTGATCAACGGTCAGTTAACACCAGTCAACAGTCAGTCAACACCAATGAAAAGAGATGGAAGGTAGATTGGGAAGGCCTCGCCGAGGGGAACAAAGCCCAATATATGGTGTACGTTGATTCTAAGTAATGTGTCCAAAATCTGCAAAAGAAAAATGATTAAGGTAAAACTAAGAGGTAGGTTGGTAGTGGCTATTTGTGGTGGCAGAGATGTTAGTTTGGGCAGATAATGGTGGGGAGTCAAAGGTGGAGGAGGTCGGAGGTCGGATTGGTGGCCGAGGTTGGAGTTTGAGGGGAGGAGAGGGTGGAATTTGGGTTTTGTTGGAGGGGAGGAGGGGGTTTGGTGCCTAGTTCTTATTTCAGAGATGAATCACTGTGTTGCCATCAGAAGCTTGATCTTGATTACTTGAAAGTCTTTAGATGTTGTGTGTACGTGTAAATACCCACTGAAAAAAGATGCAAGCTCGCACAACAATCTATCCGATGTATTTTTCTTGGCTATTCAGCTATGCAAAAAGGATATAAGTGTTACTCTCCCACTCACAAGAAGAAATTTATCTCACAAGATGTGCAATTTCTCGATTATACTCTTTCCTATGATAGGTCAATTGAGAGATATAAAGCTAGGCTCGTGGAAAAAGGTTTCACCCAAACTCCCGGGATAGACTATGGTGAAACCTTTGCCCCTATAGCCAAAATGAACATTGTTCATATACTTTTATCTATGGCTGTCAATTTAGGTTGGTCAATTAAGCACATGGACGTGAAGAACGCATTCTTACAAGGCACACTCGATGAGGAAATCTATCTCAATTTACCTACTCGATATCTACACGAAGGATCAGGTAAGGTGTGTCACCTCTACAAGGCCATATACGAGCTTAAGTAATCACCACGAGCCTAATACAATCGACTCAGTGGTGAACTTTTCGGCCTTGGTTTCAAAAAGTGTCACACATATTTGTTGCTATTCATCCAAGAATCCAGCAAAGGTAAACTCGTATTACTCATTTATATTGATAACATCCTCATTATAGGTAGTAATTCTCACTTAATTGACAAACTGAAGACTGATTTACATGCACGATTTGATATTAAAGACCTTGGAAAGATGAAATATTTTTTAGGTATGGAATTAGCATACTCTTCTCAAGGTATCTTTCTCAATCAAAAGAAATATGTGATAGACCTCCTTCAAGAGGTCAAGAAACTTGGTTCATGACCCTACCAAACTCCTCTTGAGCCTAATCTGAAAGTCCTAAATCATGAAGGGGAACTTTACCCACACATTAGTACTTTTCAAAAATTGATAGGCAAGTTGATTTATTTGACAATTACTAGGTCTGACATCACTTATATCGTACGTCTCATTAGCCAAGTCATGCATTCCCCATGTATCCAACATGTTCAAATCATGGATCGTATTCTCAAGTATCTTAAAAGTTGCCCAGGCTGTGGCATACTCTTGACTCAATCAAGTCACTTGGATATTACTACATTTGGTGATTCTGATTATGCAGGTTATGAAAATAATCGACGCTCCATCTCAGGGTATTGTCTCTTCATAGACAATAATCATGTTGTATGGAGGTCCAAAAAAGTAGAACATCTTCTCAAGATCGAGTGCCGAGGGGGAATACAGAGCCATGGTCATCACTCTAACTAAGATTATCTGGATTAGGAACCTCCTTACTGAACTTAACTTTTGCTTGCATGTTCCAATTCCATTACATTATGACAACGAAGCTGTCATCCACATCGCCACCAACCCCGTCTTTCACGAGAGGACAAAGAACATCGAGATAGACTACCATTATATCTGTGAAAGAGTTCAAGATGGCACAAATGTTACCCTCTACATCGCTAGCGACGAACAACCAGCAGATTTATTCACCAAGGCTGTAGGCACCGCCCTCTTCAACAAGCTAACTGTCAAGTTGGGAATGTGTGACATCTACACACCCAACTTGAGGGAGAGTGTTACAAGTTGAAGGACCAATTCAGCTCAATCGAAGCCCAATTCGCCCAAATTGCAAAGCATTCAGCTGAATTGGAAAGTTCCAGATTCTCTAAATCCAATCGATGATCTTCCTCAACTAAGCCTCAACCCGAGATTATGGAAAGGTCAATTGTAGGAATCGGTCATCAATCGCACCAATTTGGCATCAAATCATCCTCAATTGGGAGCTCTTGAAGGACTGCGATACTCGTGATCAATATCAAGAAATTGCCTTCAATTTATGTAATTGTATTACTGTATATTCCATAATTGTATTCCACGGTAGTTATATATATATATATATATATATATATATATATTAATCACTCAATTGATCAATAAGAACGACTTCCGTTTTTCTCACAGGAATTTTTATATACCAAGTGACAATACATTGACTGTGATCTTTCAATAAAACATAAAAGATAGAAGGTGTTAACCATAAGACGATTATTCCATATAATACTAATTACCAGATATATCAAGTTATCGTGACCCGTGGATGAAGCATTTGTAAAATCCGATGCTAGCTCATGGGTCCGTTAATCCACCTCGATTTAAAAATGGGGCATTCCCACTCTTTTCTCCGTAGTCAAATTCATAGCCAACATTAACACATCCACCGTAATCCTATTCACCATGTAACCCGGCTTCTATATAAACGAGACACGACCAGATCATGCAAGCTACACAAAATACGACAAAACTCTTATAATCTTGCCAAGAACGCAAGTACAAGCTCAGGTTGATTACACTTAACGCGGTATAGCCACCTTTTCAATTTCTTAATGGCGATAAATTATTCCATGTTTCGATTCTTCATCGTCACAATTTCTATTTTTTATCTCGTGAACACGTCATCGTTGCTCGTTTCGGAAGCTCGCGGTCTTGATTTATTGCACAATGAAGGGTTCAAGATTCCTGTTGTTGATATAAAGACGGGAGGAGGTCCAAGCTCAGGAGGAATCGGTCATAGTTACAATGATGACCAAAATCTTGGTGAGAGCAAGCACTCTGGTCCCAGCCCTGGCCAAGGAAACTGACATTATTCAATTATTACCCATTCCAATTTACCCGGATTCATTTCTTGGTGTAGTATTGTAACGAATTTACTTACGAAGAATAGTTTTTCTATAATATTGTGTTTGTTTTATTTATTTGGAATGTGGAGTGGAATTAATGCAAGCTGCTAAGTATTTATTTATCTGTAGCATCATAACTCTTTCCTTTTTCTTATGTATGCATCCAAAGGAATAAAAATAGAACGAATTTGAGTTTTCAATATATTATTGTCATTTTGACCTACCTTCGGGCCGGCAATCTGTATGCAACATTATTGAAAATCAAAACAGTTTGCTGTTAAAGGATGTGATGGAGTACAAAATGGAAATGGGACATTGGAATCATTAAAAGAAAAACAAAATGGTATACCAAAGAACAATTGATCTAATAACAAAAACGTAGAAAAAAATTGTCCAAAGATCTAGAACTCAATTACTCTCAAATGTATAAATTTGATGCAACAATTTGCTAATTGGTTTTTCTTTTCTTGTACCCCTCTGTTTTATATTTTCCTATAATTTTTCTATTAAGCTTTTCTTTTTTATGAACTTTAATCCAACGAATAGAGCTAATGAACTTTGTATTAAGAAAAAAAAATCTAAGGGAAATTACAAAGAGAGCTAAAATAGCTCCAGCCATCCTGGACTTTTCTCTTTCTTTCCCATTTATTATGTATACACTTTTCAGATTGAGATACTATAATCTATTTTTGAACATCATGGAGGGTCAAGAATGTAATAGTCCATGAGTTGGACTCCACTTCAGAAGAAAAACTAATTATGTTCGTCACGGATATCGTTAGTTAGAAACCCTTTTGTTAAGATGTTTGGTCTCCAGGCTTGTGGTGGTGCCATTGACTTTTCTAGTATATTTCTACGCTCACATTATACGTTCCAAAGAATTAAACCTCAAATTCGTCAATTTATATAATTACGTTTTGGACCGTTAGGATAAGTGAGGCGAATTGAATCTCCTTACACTATCTTTGGGTACATATAATTTTAAAGATGTGCGTTTAAATTATTATTGAGTACAGCAAAATAAATGATTACATTTTATATAACTTTATTTGGATAGATTAATGTATACTCAATTCAAGTTATGTACAATTGTTACCAAGAGTAATGAAAAATAAACAAGTATCACCGTCAGCACTATCATTATAAAATAATTGAAAATAATGTTTTAATTTTAGGTTGTTCCCACGTCCGATTTGGGTATATCTGTATAATTATCACTTCCTTATTTTGCAAGTTTTAGCTATTCAATGTAACTCATTATTACTTAATAAAACAGCCACTTCATAAATTGTCTTATAAATAAAGTGTTTTATTTACCAAATGTGATCACCGAATACATCCCAAGGTACAAAAAGTATTCCGTGAAAAATCAAGAATATTTAAAAAATTTTGTGTTATTGTATATGGTTATTTGCGAATTTGATATTAAAAAATATATTTTGTGGATTTGGTGTCCATGTAAATGCACGAATTTTTTCTAGTATGTTAAACAATACACTAATTTTTTTGTATTATTATCCATGTATCGATAGAGAGAAGAAAAAAAATCCATGTATTGATTAGTTTCGAAAATTCAGATTAGTCATGCTTTTATTAGAAATCCGTTGACTTTTATAAAACATAAACCATAAGATTTCCAAACTAAACAGTACATTTAAATATTTGTGTGCTTGCGTGAACATAAAATTTACAAAACATAATTTTTTAACATTAAATTTACAAATAACAGAAGAAAAAAAACAATACTTAAAAGGCTCTATCTCTTGAACATACAAGAGATGCTGAAAAGAAAGAGAGAAAAAACCTGGTCACTCCACGGACTTTCCAATCAGTTTCCGATGTATATTTTCCACGTTGACCCCCCAACCTAACTAAAATCTATTTTCGACTATTATTATAACCAAAGAAAAAAGCAGCAATTGTTTACTTGGATTTCACGGCGTAGTGGGGCAAATTTATGCTGTATTACGTCATGGACATCGTGTATTACATTTCGTTTCGTTTGGTCTCCAGGATCATCATATTAAGGATGCTGACCTTTTGGATCTTTTCTTTTCGGTGGGTACCTTTTATATCTTAATTATAACGTCCTCTAGACATTAAATTACAGGAACCTTAATTATCATCCCGAATCACAATTTTGATGTTTATTTTCAAATCTTATAATAACTTCAATTTAAATTTTTAATTTATAATACCTATTATCCGAATAACCATTAAATTAACTAAAAATAAACTAACTTTTAGGTCATCCCTGGGCCAGGGACTGACTGCGCCACGTGTTGTTGATTTATTAGTCACACTGAGCAGGCGACGGCAACTTATAAAAATTGGCTTCCAGGGTGCTTCCTATTCCCTCTCTTTTCCTTCGGTCCCAGTCAAGCATGAAGATCATTCTCTAAGACCTAGCCCTATAAATAACTAGGGCACAAACCAGCTTCCCTCATTCACAAGTTACACTTAATAACAAAAATATACGCTCTTCTATAGTAACCTAGTTGCCCCAACGTTAACAAGATTTTCCAAATAATGGACACATTATTCCTCAAGTCCCTATTCTTCTTGTTTCTTCTTGCAAGCTCAGCCTTGTTCGTCAGCCAAGCCCGTCCTCTAAGCGTGGCGGAGAAGTTGGACTATCCATCGCCCCCAGCGCCCATCGGATCGAATGTGCGCAACCTGGGAGGCGAATTCTTTTCCGGGTTGTACCTGAAAGGAATTAAAACCGGAGGTCCAAGCGACGGCAGCGGCCATATGTTTGTCCTTGAAGGAACTAAAGAGAAAATAGTTGTCACAAACTCCGGTCCTGCCCCCGGTGATGGCCACTGACCGATTCTGGTATATGAACATTTATTGATAGATTGGATACATTCGTTAATTCTTTAGTTCATTTGTGAAGCTAATTAGGAGTCTTTGCACAATGTATCAATGCATTTTCTTTTTGTGCACGTCGATGTATTGTGTCGCAGATTCTAGCATTTCTTTGATGGTCTGTGTCCGGCCAGTTCGGTAGAAATGGCCAAGTGTACTTTAGTATTCCATTTTGTATTAATTCATTCATTCATTTGGATTGAATCACACCATTGTATCTAAATTTCAAGGAGTTATTAATAAAGTTTTTAATGCATTTTTATATAAAAGTTCTAGGTCATGAACTCAAGTTTGTGGTTCATGTTTGATCAATTAGATGGTTGTCATCCCTTCATGGCAACATTACGAATAAATTTATCATACACGCAAATAGTAATGTAAATAATTTTAGTATACACTCCAATTAAAGTCATTGGACTGAAATTTATACTTATTTTGACTAAATAGATATTCGATATGTCTCACAATAATGTACCAAAGATTAATCTGGTTTTTTACACTATATTAAAAATTTTGTATCCAACCCTGAAGTTTAAGGCTTTGATTTGTTAATTTTTAACTATCATAGACGAAATTAATTTGTAATATTTTCTCTTCTTAATTAGAGAGATGTATTTGAAATGCTTTTTATGTTTAAAGAAGGAGAAAACAAGTGACAACTTTAAGTTGGACTTATAATCCAAAACGGACAAAGAAACTATTGTATCAAGGACAAAAACATGGACAAGTTAGGACTGGTTCAAATTTGGACTACTCAGACCAAACTCACTGCGTATTTTCTCGTTGGCTGTTCCATGGTTGTTTGAATCGTAGAAAATGTTCTTGCTCCAATTACGGACCCGATTGCGGAAAATGACAGAAGCAAGCTTGTCTGTTAGGCTACGGCTGAGCCATTTGTCCTCTGGTCTTAATCGGCCTGTAGCCACCAGCGAATCTCAAAAAACGCCGCCTTTGCACTTTACACGTACGTAGTTTTTTTCAATCTGAGCTTGGGTCGAGTAATGTCCTATTTCAATGGCATTTTTCTGATTAGTAATTTGATCATGAGAAAACCACAGCCCTTTCTATTCAATCAACTACGATACGTACTTTAAAAAAATGAACTTACATAGTATAATATCATGAGCCCTTTTAAAAGAACTAACCGTGGTTGTTAATTCAAAGAAGTCCGATACAATTAAAAATTAAAAATATTTGAATTTTATAAACCGGATAAACCTTTCAATATATTAGAGGACTACACATGATTCAACAACAAACAATCAGAAAATAAATTTGTAAGAGAAAAACAGCGAAGAGGATATAAATAACGCAGATATGACGGGCCAACCGAAGGCCTTCTAGGCCTATTTTCGGTTTGGGCCGAAAAACGTTTTCGGTTTCATATTCCATCCCGCAATCGGTAACGTTTGCAAGAACCATTATATCCTTCCTTCATCTGTTGTACAACTATATGATTATTGTTGGGACCAGAAAAATATATTATTCCATAAATATTATTATTTAAAAAGGTTCACATTTTTCCGTTCCAAAATATTGAAATTGAATTGTTGAACAATAGATTCAAAAAAATTATCTCAACTATATTTGAGTCATTTAAAATCATTTCTAAGATATTTTACAAGATGAATAATGATATAAAATTTATCAAACAAATGAATTTAGCACAAATTAATATCTTATAATACTTTTTAAATTTATTAAATATCAAAAAGTCTCCTCAAGTTAAAAGTCGTTGCACTTATAAGGAGAATTCCAATTATTTCTTTAATTGATACAAATTGTAACCTGGATCTCATAGATATGCCAATTTCTGCAAATGATGATTGTATATCTTCAATCCGCTCTTGTTTATTCTCGATTCTGAGCATCTTGGAGAAATCTAATTGTACATCAATGAGAAAAATTTCAAAGACCTCGAAAATGCTAAATGTTATAGAGATTGAATAAAATATTAATTTAGGCAAAAATTGAGACGAAAATTTAATACTAAATTTGTTTCAAAAAGTATATTAGTTATTATATACAGAAATTATTACATTTAACATAGGTGTGGGGACTAAAAACTTTTATCAAATTAGATAGGTTATCTTTACAGGAGAACAGTTTACATAAAATTTTCTATGCGTGAGTATCCTACCTCTCCACTACTCTGTTTGGTAGGAGGCCAATGTACGCTCTAAATCGCTTATTTGATATTTTATTTTTTGTCATCATTATTGTTGAATGGAAGGGGACGGTATTTTTTAGCCGTTCATCTGGAATTTCATGAGTTTTTTTAAAGCCTTTTGTTCATTAAGCTTATCATTCTAGACAGTATCTTGAATATAGACCGACAAAAGATAGTCAGCAAGTATATTCTATACACAGTACTGTCATTCTTTTATAATTTTGATATTCGGAAATCAAATTGTGGACATTCATCATATTGTGTTACATTTATATGGTTAGGTTGTGTTGCATTCAACTATGAAAGGAAAAGCCAATACCACCTTCTTCTGCAAGTGATGGTTTTAAGGTGGTGCCATTCCCACGGCCATTTCACATTTAATCAAGGCCCCTTGCGCAGTTTATCAAACTAAAGAATTGTTTTTACAAGTAACTGAAGAATTTGTACACGTAAGTAATCCATCCAAATACGTGCTTCTTCAGCCTTCCCATCCTTCAACTAGATGCTTCTTGAGGATTTTTTTACTTTTGGTTTCTGTTCATGAGAAGAAATGTCAATTGATGTGTTTCTAAATTCGACCCAATTGTGACGCGTTAGAAGCCAGTGGGCAACTTTTTCTCAGGCGCCGGCGATGATCTCATTCGACATCATGAATATTTAAGGTAGCGTTTGCTAAGTTCTCGCATTTTATTGGCAACAGCCCTTTTATATTATTATAACATTCTGACCATATTCTTGGCATCTGATAATCTAATATTGAATTCATTGGGTCAATTCTTTGTAAGGTGGATTGAAATTGGGGCAATTGATAAATAATTTCTGACACTTACCACTCCTATTCAACAGCCACGAACCGGAAGGAAAAGAAGCTAAACTAGCACCGCAAGTCTAGATTTCTGATCATATTATGCTTTTTTTCCGATCATTGAGAATCTAGAATTTTAGGAAGGGCTATTTTTGCCGGAAAAAGTTTAGACCTACTGTTTTAACAAATATCTAGATTATTTTTATATCTCAACAATTATATTTTCTTCTAAATTCAAATACCGATGCAAAAATATCAGCTCTATCTAATAACAATATTTGTATGATATCATTTTTATTCGTTAATATTGAACTAAGAACTCACTCCAAATTCATTATTTGGACCAATACCTATTACTTCTCGCATTTCCTATTTTTCCTGCCATCGGCAACATTTCGACACTTGGATGATAATGTTTTGGTGTCTTCCGGCGGAAAACGCCTAACTTTTTGGATCAGTGATGATAATGACAATGATTTGTTTTTAAACGATGGCTGGACTAATTTCCTTCAATTGTCATTTTCCTTCGAGAGCTGACGGTCAAAAAGGGACTCCAAACCTGACGACTTGTTGTCCGCGCCTATAAAGAAATATCCAGACAAGAAGAGAGCCTTAAAACCTGTAAACTAAGAACTATACAACCTTTGTCCTGGAAATTCATCGCCATGAGAATTCTACCATTCATTATCTTCTCTCTTTCCATATCAATCAATCCCATTTCATGTTCAACACCCAAAACATTTATGAGCCAGGGCTCGTCCATCTCCGTAGAGAAACCTGAAGACAATCTGCAATCATCAAATGGGCTTTTCTCTGCTGGTTTTCACCTGATCGGAGAAAATGCTTACTCCTTCGCCGTATGGTTCACCTCTCCATCGTGTCCGGACCACTGCACTGTGGTCTGGATGGCGAACCGCGACTTTCCTGTCAATGGAAAGCGGTCCGAGATCTTCTTAACGAAGACCGGTAACCTTGTTCTAACGGATGCCTCCTCCAAGTCTGTTGCTTGGTCTACGAACACGAACTCCAAGTCCATCACTGAGTTTCGCCTGGATGATAGTGGTAACCTTGTCCTGAAGAACATCGGCGAAGATGCAACTATTCTCTGGCAGAGTTTTGATCACCCAACTGACACTCTCCTTCCCTCCCAGAAACTCACTAGAGAAACACAACTTGTTTCTTCCCGAAGCTCGACGAATGTCTCCTCGGGATTCTATAAGCTACTCTTCACTGACAACAACATCCTTAGCCTTGTCTATGACGGTCCAGATGTTTCGAGTATCTATTGGCCGGACCCGTCGAAGCTGAGTTGGGACAACGGGAGACAGACCTACAACAATAGCAGGACAGCCTCACTTGACTCTCTTGGGAAATTCACTTCATCAGATCAACTCGCCATTATCTCCATTAACTATGGAATCGAACTCCGTCGGAGAGTGACCCTTGATTACGATGGAAACCTTCGGCTATATAGCAGGGACGAAGCGAGCAGAGAGTGGACCATTTCAGGCCAAGCCATGTCGGACCTGTGCACGGTCCACGGGATCTGCGGGGCGAATAGTACGTGTTTCTATAGCCCCGAATCGGCCCAGAGATGCACCTGTCTTCCAGGGTACAAGATGAGTAATCCAACCGACTGGTTGTTCGGATGTGAGCCAGAGTTCAATCTCCATTGCCCGAACGAAAATGAGGCAGATTTCCTTCGGATTCCTCATCACGGTTTCTATGGTTACGAGCTGAACTTCATGCCCAACACCACCTTCCTCGACTGCAAGAACACTTGCTTGAACTCATGCTCTTGTAAAGGATTCGTGTACAAGTTCGAGGACGGAGTGTTCAAATGTTTTACCAAATTTCTGCTCCTCAATGGTCATCACAGCCCGACTTTTAATGGTGATTTCTATGAGAAGATTCCCAAGGGAAACATTAGCCAAAAAGGAACAGGTTCCGGCTGGGAATGCCCTGAACGCGACGTCCTTAACGTACCTCTCGGTAGAGCTTACACGAAAAGTCACGGAAGCAACACACTGAAGCTCTTACTTATAGTGGCAAGCACATTAATGGGAATTGAGGTCACCGGCATTCTACTTGTCTTAGCGATCATGTCGAGTAAGAGTTCGTCTTTCCGCAGCCAGCACGGCTATATCCAGCTACCGCGGTTCCAAAGGTTCACCTACTCGGAGCTCGCAAAGGCAACAAAAAACTTCCAGGAGGAAATCGGAAGAGGAGCGGCCGGGATTGTTTACAGAGGAAGGCTTTCCGATGGTCGGGTGGCGGCGATTAAGAAACTATACGGAGCCAACCATGGAGAAGCCGAATTCTTAGCAGAGATAACCACCATTGGGAAGCTTAACCACATGAATCTAATAGAAATGTGGGGGTATTGCGCAGAAGGGAAACACAGGATCCTGGTCTACGAGTACATGGAGCACGGCTCCTTGGCTCAGAACCTCTCTTCTTCCAAGTCGCTCGATTGGGAGAGACGGTTCAATATTGCGCTGGGGACCGCACGAGGCCTGGCTTATCTGCACGAGGAGTGCCTCGAATGGGTCCTACATTGTGATGTAAAGCCTCAGAACATACTGCTGGACGCGGATTACAACCCCAAGGTGTCGGATTTCGGGCTTTCGAAGTTGCTCAACAGGAACGATTCGGACAACCTGACGTTTTCGAAAATACGAGGGACTAGAGGCTATATGGCGCCTGAGTGGGTCTTTAATCTTCCCATCACCTCAAAAGTTGACGTTTACAGCTATGGTGTTGTGGTGTTGGAGATGGTGACGGGGAAAGTTAATGATGGAGGCGCGGAGCACGAGCGGGTGGTGACGTGGGCGCGGAACAGGATCAACGAAGTAGGCGACAGGTCGTCGTGGATTGAGGAGATGATGGATCCTTCAGTGGAAGGAGAATATGACAGGGCCAAGATGGAGGTTTTGGTCAGCATGGCGCTGCAATGTGTAGAGGAGGATATTTACGAACGCCCCACTATGGGCAAAGTTGTTGAGATGCTGCTGTTGGGCAAAGTTTGATAGTTTTTCCTGTTGCTGAGCGTTGTTAGGGTTAGAAATTTATTTTACCGTCTTCAGTCTTCACTCATAATTTTATTCCAATAAATTTTTCATCGGAGAGTCGGACGATTTTTTTTTTTTTTGGTTAAGGAGTCGGACGAATTTAAAGGCAAGTAGATTACACAATTTTCCGAAATTGAAAACGAGTTTATGGGCCGCCCCTCCCGTAGTTGGGTAAGTGGGTTTATGGCATTTCTATTCTAGTAAACAATGTACCTACCGTATGAGACCCATGGGCCATCAAGACTAGCAACCCAAGTTCAGGGAGAAACCCAACTTCTGCACCTAAAACTAAATAATATTACTACTCTCAACTAAATCTGTCTGATTAAAATGTGGTCTCATATCCGTAGTAATTGGTAAAAATAAACGTGCAGTCTCTCGCGTAAGATATAGCAACTCCTGGATTAAAATTTTGGGGCCCCAACCAACACAAAACTGGAGAGGTTGACACTTTTGTAGTAAACAAGAAACGAATTTACAACTACAACTGTCCGCCTCTAACCAACTTTCGAATTCCACTGATTCATATACCTAAAAGGAATTATAATCTTCATTCAAAAATCCAAATGATCTCAGCTTCAATGTGTTAAGAGCAAGCAATATTAGAAGGCAGCGAAGGGTAAACGCAAGTAATTAGATTTTTTTTTTCTTTTCGGATTCCATTTTTTATTGTTTTCGCAAGTTTTCTCGGTCTTCTTCTTCTCCCAAAGCAGAACGAACACAAGGAGCACTCATCAAAAAGGGCAGGCAGCAGTAACCTGGAAGCTACCATCTATATCTCCCAACTGTACATTACCAAAATTATTATTCATTTCCATTGTAGACACCCAACCTCTCGAGCGATACTCGCCGATTCTAATCAGTTAGGACCTCGGCCAGTTCATTTTGTTCTAAAGATTCTCCGTGTTTCGTGGCTTCCTCCTTCCTCTTACTCGATCCTGCTAATGCCAATCCTCTTAACGATAGCATTTCGAATGGCCTCCGTTTGGAAGCATATGCCGCCGTTCTGCTCTATCCCCGACATGTAACTCCTCACCTCCTTCTTCACCATCTCCTGCACCGATGCCAAAAACTCCGGGCTGAACATCTGCTTCTCTGGAGCCGCCGGAGGCGGTATCATTACCAAAAGCGCAGGAGCAGCAGCAGCAGGGGCCATTGCTTCGCAGGGATCCGAGCCGGGGAGAGATAGACAGAGGGACGTGGGCGGGTCGGGCGCCGAAGGCAGGGATGACACATCGATGGACTGTGTGGCAGTGAGGGAAGCGGTCCGGACGAGTGGGCGGTTGACCGGAGAGGAGCAGTTGAAGCTGGAATCACTCAAATCGGATCCGGATGGACTGCTCGGGTTCAGATACAGACCCGACGAACCGGATCCGGCGATGTTCTTTGTAACCGCCCCGACGCTGTTGGATCTTTTGAGGGGCTGCGAGTCAGAGTCGTCGAAGGAGCACTTCCTCTTGAGGGTGGAGTTCCAGTGGTTCTTAATGGCGTTATCGGTTCGGCCATTAAGGAGACGGGCGATGGTCGCCCACTTGTTCCCGAACCGAGCGTGGGCCCGGATGATTGTGTCGTCCTCCTCCGGCGAGAACGGCCGATGCTCCACGTTAGGAGACAGCTGGTTGCACCACCGCAACCGACACGACTTCCCGGATCGACCCGGGATCGACTTGCTTATCAGTGACCAGTTCCTCGGTCCGTAGGCCTGGACCAGCCTCTGCAACGCCTCGTCCTCCTCCGGACTCCACGGGCCCTTGATCCGGTCCACGTCTTTTCTTCCTGAAGAAGCCGCCATCGTTACAATATTAGACGGCGTCGTTTTGACGTTCGTTAACCAGATAAGAGGAAGGTGAGGGTGATGGTGGTTGGGAGGCGGAGCCTCGCGTTGGGGTTTTGTTAGGGAACGGAGGAGAAGACAGAGTGGAGGGGTATTTATATGAAGGGAGGATAAGGATGACTGGTCGTTTCGGTAACCGGTAGAAGGGAAGGCAGTTACTATTAGACAGTTGGCGAAACGCCACGCGTCGCTCACTCGACCCTTCAACTTCCACGTATATAATTCATTCACACACTCTATCCCAACCGCTTTATTTATCCGAATTAATAGAAAAATTGAACCATACCATTTTTGGAAAAAATATAAGTTGAAAACTGTTTAATGTTTTGACAGTTTTTTAAATATTTTTTTCTACCGTTGGATCAGTATTTTGAATTTAGTTGGACTCCTACATTTTTGGTTTGTTATTGTATTGTAATCAGGCGGTAGCGTAACTAATTTGATTAACCGTTGCAGTTAAAAACGGTTGGGTAGGATTTTCAGTTTTTTTAAAAAAAGGGAAATCCATTTTTAACTCATCGGAAAAATATCAGGGATTTTGAAACTTAAAAAACCGTTTTTGGAGGTTATATTTTGAAAAAAGGAAACGTGGAAGTTAAGAGAGAGAAAGAACTAACGAATACGGTTCTTATCGGATAGATCATGAAGAGGGAGCGGTAGGAGACTTTGACCGGGCCAGCCTGGACAGCATTTACGTTAAGGCACTTTTTCTGAAGGGTATATTATTTTATGTTATCTATCTATTCAAATATTTTTTATAAAACGTTTGTAAAGTATTTCTGTAAAATTAATAAATTATCAAAAGTTTGTAGCCGTGATAGAATTATTAGTATCATCTAATAATAATTATATTTTAGTATATAAAAATTTTTCAAAAAATTTAGTGTCCAATGTCTTGCATAAGATAATATTTCTGTAATTAGTGCATATAGTTTTATATACTTAACAAATTCAAAAAATATAAAATATTGATTTTACGTTAGAGCTGTTTGTTGATAAATTGTACATCAATATTTTCAAATGATCTTGTGATCATATTTTTGTTGTAAGAAAAATGTTAATTGAGAAAAACATTGGAAAGATATTGCTATAACCCGTTATTTTTAACTTGAATATGGACAAATACGTTTTTCATTTGTGTATTTATTACCTTTTTTAGGGTCTATGTATTTTCTTACTAAAAACCTCAACTTTATTATTTTTGGAGAAAAATTAAAATCTAGCTTATAATCTTCGATACCAACAATATAATTTTTTACTAGGTTCGGACATATCTTTGTAAATCATACCAATTTATTATCTGTTGATCTACGAAATTATCCCTTCAAGTCTATATTATATTATTTTGTTTTTTTGCTTTGCTTTTGTTAAGAGGAAAAAAAACGCACGGAAGTGATGAGCTGGTAGCGAAAACGACAAAAGTAGGAGGAGCTTGAATTTTGGGGAGCGGTACTACTATAATAATAATAATACTTTGTGTCAGGTCCAGCCTGTCATAAAATTAGCACCACCCCACCCCTCCAAATCTTATACCCACCCACCCTCCCTCTAACGGCCAACTCTAATCTCCCACCCTTTCACGTGAATCTCACTCTCTGTTACTTTTGTTATCCTTTAAATGCTCCTCCTTCTGGGCACCTTCGTGAAGCATTTGTTTTTGGGTAGCGTAACAATAAAATAAAAAAAGATAGACAAGAAATCAAAGAAAATAAGAGGAAACGATATGCTTTTCCCACAGAAGAAACAATGACGGTATCTGGGGATTTAATTTTCTGGTTTATCAACGTAATATTGGATTATTGTGTTTCATAATTTCTATTCAAATTATATACAATTTTTGAAAATTGTTAAAAATAATTGCAAATAAATATTTAATACTAAAATATTATCAAAATTCTCGAACTTATTAAAACTTTCAGCTCACTGTTGGTCGTTGTAAAGTTTAAGTAATGACACCGTTATAGTGCATTAGATTTCAAAGTATAGTACATTAAAACCCTTTAAAATAAGATTGTTAGGACAAAAAATAGTATTTTATAAAGTTTATCACATAAAAGTGGTTCATATTTTTTTGTCTGAATAATAAATACATTAATAACAAAAATTATTTATCTACATTCAAATTATTCAAACATGGACTTATTAGATCATTCAAATTTTATATTAGATTGATATATTTTATTATAAAAATATAACAGTCACAATAACTATTTGGAAACTATTAAATATGAAGATAAATAATTGTGTAAAATTTGTCAAATAAACTAGTTTAACAAAAAATTGTATTTTTTACATATTTTTAAAAATTTTAAATATGTAAAAATATATGTATTTATTTTTAAAAAAATTAATCATTTATCGCGTTAAAGAGATTGTCATATTTTTACACTAATGTCAACTCAAAATCTAGATTTTTATCAATTTAGAAAATTTATTACTTTATAAAAGATTAATTTGCTTGTGTTTTACTATAATGGATATTATTTAAATTTTAGTAACAAAGTCTTGCATAAAATATAAACAAAATTGTTATAAGTTAGTTAAAATACATTTGAGTTCGGGTGAAGTGCTAGTGTATTTTGGTTTTGAAAATGGAGTTGTAGACAGCTGGGAGTTTGGAAGCTTATATTTCGTATAATAGCCTCATCTTCGAAGTAATACGTGGTTTGAAAATAAGACCTAAACTAAGTGGGTGTTTGGTTTGGCTGTTACGGATCAGTGGTTGGCTGTTAGATATCTATCAGCCAACTTTTTAGTGTTTGGTGAATTAAAAAAAATTAGCTGTTGGAACCCAAACGCCAATTTTTCCAACAGCTAGAATTTATAGCTGATAGAGATAACTGATGGCTGTTACAATATCAAATTACTAAATAGCCCTTAATTCAGATAATTCCTAATTAAATATTAAATTAAGAGGGACATTTTTTTAATTGGTAAAAAAGTAGGAATAAATACTAAATATTACTATATTAAATATTAGATTAAGAGTGACACTTTTTTTATTGGCAAAAATATAGAAATAAATACTAAATATTACTATATTAAATATTAAATTAAAAGAGATATTTTTTTAATTGGTGGGAGTATAAAGATAAATAATATGTACTATATTAAATATTAAATTAAGAGAGACACTTTTTTAATTGGCGAAAGTATAAAAATATTATATTAAATTTTAAAGAATGATGTTTATTAGTCAATTACCCTTATAAGTAATTTTACAACTCAACAGCAACATCCAATGCTAATTTACCAAACACTTTTTCAAAAATCGGGTATCAGCTATCACCTGAGTACTATCAGCCAACAGCTGATCAGCTGACCGCCAACAGCTAACAGCTAAATTTCATCAGCTATACCAAACAGACCCTAAGTATACATGGACCACGAGTCCACCACCAACAAAGATTGACCAAAGTTAGTTCAGTTAACCAGAAAATCTTGGCACCAAAATATCCTCGCAAGATGAAGGGGAAGGAAGATTAATACTGGCAAAACAATAATATGTGGTTGCGTCGAGATTGTTAGGTGAGATTTTGAAATAAGTAATCTAAATCTTCGAAAAAAATCAATATGATCGTACAATTTTCAAACATTATATTTACTATAAAACACGCAAATGATCATAATAAATTAGAATACTTCAAAGATTGAGGCGATTGAAGATTCTGGTGGAAGTTACTTGAGTTTGTTTGTCAAACCTAAAATTACATATAATATTTCAATATCTCAAATAAAACAATAGTAGTAATATATAGGTTATATCAAGTGATAAAATTTCCTGAATAGGTGGATAACATATCGGTTTCTCTTCTTTTGTTATATTCGAACAGAAACTTCCAATTATCATTAGGAAAGAATTCAGTTTAATTTTGAACGGTTCCAAAGAATAACGACAAATAACAGTTATAATTTAAAACAAATTGAATTGAAACCTTCAAAAACTTGTTAAATATATTTGATCAATTTGAAAGCAATTACTTTTTTATATCATTTAGATATAATTTAATTCCATTAAAAATATACAAATAATGAATCAAAGTCCAAAAGGGCCGGAAAATAGAAAATAGGGTTAAGATGGAAAAAAAGAAAAGGTTCCAAGGACGAGTTAGCAAAATTTATTTATTCAACTTGCTATGTTTCGCGGAATCCAGCTGTCTGGACTCTGGAATAGCGAAACTCCCCGGCGAGAGGCCAAACCAGTCTCACGTGGCACGCGCGCTCACCCGCCTGAACTGATCCTGTCCTTAAGCCGTACTTCCACGTGACTGACTCTCCCGCTCCCGCTCCCGCACGACTGTAGATCACGTGGGCTGCGGTTCCGGATTAGATATTAATTGTTGAAATCAATTTATATGGAATGAAATTTGGAAGATTGTGTTGACATTTTTTAATATAATATTTTTATTTTTTTGATGCGATAATAATATTATATTTTTTATTTTTTGTGATATTAATATATATAAATTTATTTTTACTTTTATCTCATAATTTTTAATTTTTTAAAAAAAATCCGTCCTTAATAGCAAAAAAATATAGACCCAATCCACACCGCTCCTTCGCATAAGATTTTACCCGCGTTTTTTAGTTTTATACTTTCTACTTCGTTGGATAAAAATTGTAAAATATAATTGTTCTGGAACTAACTCTCATTAATTAATAACGTATAAGACCACCGGCAGCGGGGGGTCCCCGTAGGCCGAGGGGACCATGTGGGGCCTTATGATTGGAGGCTAGGCGTGCCTCGCTGACAAGCGTGGCGCCCTCGCGTGTCAACGAGGCGCGTCTCGCCTCGAGCGACGTGGCCCGCTCAATATTTTTTTAATTATTTTTTAAAAAATCGAAAAAAATGAAAAAAATTGGAAAACAATTCTAAAAAATAATTTTACTTTTTTGGACTTTTTTGTCCAATTAAATTTTTTATAATTTTTTGTTAATTTTATATAAATTTTTGAATCCAAATAACGAGACTTTTCGAATAAAAAATATGTGTATGGTCCAAATTTGATGTAAAAAATTTGTGGTCCAAATTCATTTGAAAATTCTATAAATTGATACAACCTTCTTCATAGTTATGTAAAAACAATTTCTTGAATTCTACAAATTTGATGTAAAAAAATTTTCGTTTGGACTAAATTTGGTAGCGGTATTTAGTTATGTAATTTGTAAATATAAGTTATTTCTTGAATTTCGTAGTTTCTTTTGTAATTTGCAATTTTTAATAAAATTTCCATTTCTTGAATTTAGTGTTCCAATTTTGTTTTTAGCATTTTCGAAGTTATGCGAAAAAATACTCGAGTCTGATACAGTTAGCTAAATTTTAAAAAAACTGAGCTGAAAAAAAAGTTTACGTGATGCCCAGAACGTGCACTGTAGCAGGGGCGTGAATGCGGGTGGTCTTATGGGATATTGGGTTTTTTTTAATAGAATACTTATCATAAAAGAGGGTGTGCATTACATATTCATCTTCTACTCTAATATTATAATACCGATTTCGATAATATAAATACCAATTTGGGAAACAAACCTGCTATGTTTTCGGTGTTCCACCATTAAGTTTCCACTTATTTTTTGTGTGAATTTAAATTTGGTGGTTGTTTTATATTTCGGAGCTTTATATAAGTTTGCAAGGGGTATTCATTTGACCTACCAACTTTGAAAAATCAAGATAAAATTGAGAGATCATTCTATCTTTTTGAGAAGGCTTTTTTCAGAAACGTATGTTATACTATCCATTATTTGTTATTAAGTTGTCGTTTATTACAGAATTCATGGAGCCGATGTTTCTGTACATTTGGAGTGTGTTTGGTAACTAGTACAGGACATGGTTGGACATTGATTTTTATCCCAAGCCTATGTTTGGTAAAAAAAAAATAGGCTGGCACAAAATAAAAAATTGTCCAAGCCTCACCTAAATTTTCGGTCCACCTAAATACATGGGCCAAAACTCACCCTCATGGGACAGTAAATAAATTTTTTTCTTATTACCATATTACCCTTGTTATCTTCTTTATTCCATTATCCATAACCACGTTTTCTTTTCTTCTGTGGTGGGTGCTAAGGTTTAGGGTTTCAACCTCAAAGGTGAGTTCATAATTTTTTGACTAATTAGGAATCATAATATGATTGATTAATTGTCACAATTAGTTTGTTCATGTTCATGTGCGATTTAATTAACTGAATATTTTTTTTTAAACATGATTCCTTGACGGCTGATACCATCATGTTAAGATCTTGAAGCTACTACTTAATTCATCTCCGGCGACAGTGGTGATCGTGAGAAATACGGGGTCTTGATCGCTGCTCCGGCCACTGGGAAAGTTGCTTCTTATCAACCCATGTATGTACCTACTCTTGTTTTCTGCGGATTTTAATCTTTTAATTTGATTAAGGACGTCTTCTTTGTTAATTCACCACCTGCGTAATCGTTTCTGAGTACAATATTTTATTAATTAGGAGGCACACTGTTCTGCGTACGAATAAGTAATTTAATGGATCAAATATCTAATTCGATTATTACCTCCAAAATGGTGCTGCGATTGATGCTACTTTGAGACAGAGAACATTTGTTAGGTTGGAAACAAGAAGGAATGTTTTGATATTAATTTTTGATATACAAAAGATTTAATGATGATATATTTTTGTAAGGATTACATTATTAATTGAACTTGTATAACGTCTTTGTTATTTTTTATAATGAAGGGTAATTTTGTCTTATACATTTAAAATTGAACTGTTTGTCTAATCTTGTAAAAAATTACCAAACATAGAACAGTACAGTTAGAACATGGAGTTCTGTCCAGTACTGTTCTTTTCAGTACTATTATGTCCTGTCCAGAAGATGAACCAAACGCACTCTTGGGTCCAAAGTCCAAACTAGGATCGGCCTCAGAATTGAGAACTTGCTGCAACAAGCAGGAGGAGGTCCCACGTGAGCACGCGTGTTTGCTTGGCAACTAATTCGGACAAAATAGGTGCATTGGATTCTTGCAATTATGCCCTCGCAATTTCTTTTATGACACATCACTATTTAGTATTCTAAAATTCACTAATCATTTATATTTGAGACATAAGTTTTTAATAGAATTATATTTTTTCCAAAAAAATTATAATATTAATATCTATTTATGATTCGTATTCTACATCTTTTAATTAAAATAAAACAATTGATATGCAAATGATTCTTAGTCGAACAGATGATAACTAGTGCCACTGCCGACACCCGAAAGCAAATTACTGCTTTTTTAAGTACACATCGAACTGGAATAAGTCCATATATCTATTAAAACAGCCACAATGATTGCGAGCGCTTGCCATTAGGTAGTCAAGTTAGGCACATGTATGAGAAGAAGGGAGGATCTTTCCTCCAACTGAATCGCATGCTTTATATATTGTAAATTTTGATTTACCAAAACTGGCAAATCAGAATAAAGTTGCACGAATCTGTATAAAGAATAAGAAGTTTTTTGGGTCCAGTGGATCTGCTGAGACCGAACCAAGAATCATATTCTAGGACAAGCCGATAAGCATACCCGTATCCACGCAAGATGTACACGTAAGCTAACACAAACCTTATATTGTACTTATGAAGGAGCTGGTGTTTTTTTTTTGGTTAAAAAAAAAGTCTCAATAATATATAGTGAAGTTGGTAATAAAGTATTTATGTTAAGTTAGGCATACTACAAATGATATTATTTTTAAATGTATTAAATGTTTTACTACAGCGTAAACAGTCT